>JANHFT010009371.1:136251-156406 GCA_032467955.1 Pseudoxenodon macrops
AGGGGGGGGGGCAAGGAGGGGCGTGGCCAGGGGGCAGGGCCAGCTCAACATCACTCATGTTGAGGGCGCCTGACCACCGCAGCGTGGGCTACACAAGCTCCGCTAGAAGAGATCTGTAAAGGGGCCACGTGGACCTCTCTTACCCCATTTATCCACCACTACAAATTGGACTCCTTTGCGTCAGCTGATGCGGCATTTGGGCACAGAGTTCTTCAACGGGTCCACCAGGTTTAATTAATTTCGTTTCCTACCCAAGGACACACAGCTTTGGTATGTCCCATGCCTGGATGCTAGCTCCACCCACTATGGAGATGGGGCATTGGTCTTACCTGATACACTCCTTCTCATGGGGTGGAGATAGCATTCAGCCCCACCCTGGTCAGAATTATCTATAGGCTCTGTTTCCGGGTTAGGTTTATCGTAGATTTTTGTTCTTTATTCCTTCCTACTACTTACCTCTATGACCTTCGGCTCCATGCATCGAGTCTCTCTATTTGGCCTTCGAGAAAGCTGGGTAGCCTGGCAACGGAGGCGGGCTAATAAAGCTTTGAAAGACTCAGTCTTTCCCATTCCTGGATGCTATCTCCACCCCATGAGAAGGAGCGTATCAGGTAAGACCAACGCCCCTTTTCAGCTTTGATGGCCTCCTACAACCCTCTGCCAGTGAAAATGGAGCTTGGGAGGGCTGCACACAGTCCTCCCAAGCTCTGTTTTTACTGGCAGAAGCACCGCGGGCCGGTTCTTCACTGTTTTCAGGGTGACTCAGCAGGCCGGATCCAGCCCCCAGGCCTTGGGTTTGACACCCTTGGTCTAGTCCATTTTGTGATTGGATGTTCAACTGAGAAACCTTCTTCCCTTGTGTTGATTTTGGGTTAGAAGAAGATAGTTCAAGATTTTTTCCTGATTCTTGGACATTGATTTTTCCCCCTGATTCTTGGACATTGTTCAGGATCCTGGCAGCATTACCCTTCCTTTAAAAGAACCCACATGAATATTAGGATTTTTTAAATGAAAGGGGTATGGCATTTGTTAGATGGTTGGAACATCCAATGAGGAAAAAAACGAGCTCAATTTTCTATAAATTGATGCTGGGGAGGGGCTTGCATGATTTATCTTTAATACTTAGCTTTCAAAGGTACCTGCATCATTTTTACTTTTAAATCAGATTTTCTAATGAAGCAAATCACTACTCAGGGAAGTAATGTTCAGAATTTTGTGGAAATGATGCCTCTTAATTATCATTCTTTAAAGAAAGTTCCTATCATTTTCTTTCTGTTTGTCTGAATGGGAAATTTGCAATGAAATTGATATCTTACTGTAAGAAGTGCCTGCGACAAATTACAATCAGTGGTTGAAGGGATTTTCTATGAAGAAGATTGTTGATGGACTATTCATGCTCTCTTCTAAATAGTGTGAAAAATGCAAGAAATCAATGTACTCAGCTTTTATCTTAACAAACAAAGTATGTATCACCCAAGCCAGTCAGACAGATAAGATTGCCATGAAACATTACTCATAAGAACAAGTGAGAGAAATCAATGTGGTGTGCGAATGGTTAAAGTAAGAATCTCCTAGTCTTTTTGTCAACACCCACAACCTATTGTGCTGAAGTAACATGATATCTAATTTAAGGCATCATCCTGAACGAGAGATTGATAGGTAGATCTATCAGATCCTGAATCCAATATTCTGTCTTCTCTCTTCTTTCTTCAGTAGATTAGTCATATACTTCCAAATCCATTGGTGTAGTTAGTGACTGCACAGACATTTTTTTAAAATCTTGTCCTTTCCTAATCTTTCTTCTTCTTCTTCTTGTGCCATATCCATCATCGGACATTGGCGATCATGTTGGTGATCCTATTTTTATCAACAGCCGCACGAAAAAGCACTGCTGAGTTTGATCCAAACCAGTCCCTTAGATTTAGAAGCCATGATGTTCTTCTTCCGCCTTCCATTTTTCCCTGGAGGATTAAATGAAGTGTCGAACATTCTTCTATTTCGCTCAAAGTTGCTAAGTGTAATCATCTTGTCTAGTTCATCTTCTTCCTGCATCACATCTCTAAATATGTCAGCTTTTTCTTCCTAATAATCAGCTAAATTATCCTTTGTAATAATTATCTCAGGGGAGAAATTATCCAGGAATCCAGGATTGATTGAGATGTTCTTTTTGTAGTCCACAGTAAATAATTATAAATCTATAATTCAAAGGTTTCCAGCTTCTTTTTCTCTTTCTCAGTTTCCAACTTTCACAGCTATATGTTATTACTGGAAAAACAATTTTTTGTTTGATAAACAAACATTTGATAAACTTTTGTCTGGGATGGTACAAGATATCCTGCCTTGGGTTGAGGGTTAGACTGGAAGACCTCCAAGTCACTTCCAGACTTTATGATTCTATTCTATTCTATTCTATTCTATTCTATTCTATTCTATTCTATTCTATTCTATTCTATTCGTTTCTTGTTTCTTGTTTCTTGTTTCTTGTTTCTTGTTTCTTGTTTCTGTTTCTACTCTACTCTATTTTTAATAGGGTCATAGACCAGTACAAGGAGGACAGGGTATAGTCAATTACTGTAAAAAAACATAGAAGATACATAAAAGCTATGAAAAGCTAGAAGCTATAAAAACATTAAAAAATATATATAAAAAACAAGAGTCTAAAATAATCCTAAAGATGGAGTGGGACCATTACATGACTGTAGGGAAACATAAAGTTCATTGTATAGAAAACTATATCTATCAAAATACAGAGCACTATGTTATGACAAACAAGATGTTCATTAAATCTAGTTTCATAATCTGATGAAGTTAAGCACTGCTATATTAGAAGGTACTAAATGTAATACTTTCCATACAGTAAGCTGTGCTCCCAAATAGGATTAGCCGTACTGCATAAATACATGACCTGCATTTGCTGCATACCAATCACCATTAGGAGATGTTTTCAGGAGAGGACAAAATTTGTTTACTGAGCTGAAATCTAATGAAAGAGATATGGAATTAGAATTGGGCTTCCTTTGCGCTTTTGTTCCTCTCCATCCTATGAAGTATGGATTTATCAAATCGATTTAGATTAGCTTTCCCTCCCTGCCCATTAGTTGGCTTCTGATTACAGAAGAAGATATCCTTTGTCATAGTTTGAAGTCCTTTAGATAGTGCCCAGGGAGGAATAAATTCACTCTGTCCATTCACTGCATCGAAAAGCTTGGAGTTCATATGGCATTTTGGAAGCAAAGGTTATGTTCCTATTTGCATGGTGTCTTTCATAGCGGTGAAGCTATGGGAATGGGCAGGGCAATGCACCTTTCCTCAAAGCTTGTATTTTAGCAATGGTTGTGTTGGGAGAAACATCCATCTGGTTCAGTTACAAACCGGGAAAAAGGCACTGGAGTCTGATTGAAAAGAGGGTTTAATGGTGAAGCAGAACCACCAAGCACATGGTTCTGGGTAGCTGACCACATGAAGTTGAGACTTGTATACCTTCCCTTGAGCTTTGCACTTGAACTTCCTGTTCCTGGGCAAGAACATGTATTCTATTGGCTGTTGTCAGGGTCATAGCTGGCTCTGTAGGTTGTTTGAGCCAAGCTTGGTTGAAGCTTGGTCTGCTGATGCAATGAAGGGGCTTTTGGGCAATTCCTTTTTGTGGCTGAAGCCTAATCCTACCTTTGTTCAGACCTTGCTGCAGGGAGTAATGGATTACCAAATCTGCATTTCTAAAAGCTGGCTTCAGCTTAGTTAGTATCTGCTAGGGGGCAGGGAGCTGGGGCTCTGAGTTTCTGTCTCCCTTAAGATTTTTTATTTCTCTTTTAGGGAAAATATTTTATCCTGCCTTTCTCAAAAATTTTCATTCTTCTAGGAGAGGGGTGGGTGCTAACTTTCTACACACTGAAGGAAAGAGAGGGTTGAAATATGCACGCATGTTCAAATATATGGTATTTAGTTCAGAAAAAATGAAAGTAATTAGTAATTGAGGCGGTGCACCTCAAAGGAAGTTGAAGAAGATGAGAAAACGCAGTCATTTAGCTGAGAAGCAAATCCATGGGAAATGTAAATATATGGATTAAATTGAACAGGAGATTGTATTGGGGTGACATATGCACAGTGGTTAATGATTTGTTATGTATGCATTTAAGTTGCATGCTGGGGCTTCCCCTTGGCCTTATCAACAGCTGCCAGTGTTTACTGAAGTTGTTTTAAAAGTTCTCATGCTGTCTTGTAGTGGCTTCTGCCCACTACTATGAAGACAACCCTAAAATAAGCCACAGGCAAACACTTCTGACAGGTAACATGGAAATCGTCACATCTTCTGAACGAAGTAGCAGTTGCCGTTGATTGGCTATCTACAGGAATCTTCTAACACGCAACATCCCATGTGTTCAGAACAGGCCAGGAGTGGCTTGGAAGTGGTGTGGTACCTGACCTTAGGAATCAATTTATGATTTTATTACAGGCAGTCCTCGACGTACGGCCACAATTGAGACCCACATTTCTGTTGCTAAGCGAGACACTGATTAAAGTGAGTTTTGCTTCATTTTACGACTTTTCTTGCCACCATCCTTAAGCGAGTCACTGCAGGTGTTAAGTTGGTAACATGGTTGTTAGGTGAATCTGGTTTCCCCATTGACTTTGTTTTGTCATAAGGCCACAAAAGGAGATCACGTGGCACCAAGACACGGCAGCCGTCATAAGTATGCGTCCGTTGGCAAGCGCCTGTATTTTGATCATGTGACCATGGGGATGTTTGTAATAGTCGTAAGTATGAAAAATGGTATGGTAGATGACAGGAAGGCCTGGAGGAATGTTATCCATGGGGTTGCGAGAGGTCAGACACGACTTCGCAACTAAGAAGAACAATAACAACAGCAACATGAAAAATGGTCATAACTCATTTTTGTCAGTGCCATTGTAACTGTGAACGGTCACTAAATGAACTGTTGTAAGTTGAGGACTACCTGTATTCAGTACCCAAAAAGCCCATGAGTTATAAATACTCTACAGCTTCATTTTTGTTGACTCCAAACCTTTCCAAACGCTGAAAATTATCAGTCAGCTGCCCAGTTACCAATAAAATGGTATCATCTTATTTTAACAACGCATAATCCCTTATGGAGTGGAGTCTGGGCAACTGAATGGAACAAGCAGAGTGTTTAATGGCCGGATGCCCTTCCTGTCGCCAATGTGGAGTTTTGTTCAGCAAGTATATTCTCAGTGTGTTCAGAAAGAGAAATATCTGCCTACACCCAGGATCGAACTCACAGCCTTCTGATTATAAGTCGAGAGCTTCACCTCTAGACCACCGCACCACTCCCTGCCCATTAATGGTATGATTTTGCCAAAAGAATGGATGAATTTCACATATTCAGAAGTCTCTAAAATGTAACCCCAAACTATACAATTTCTTTAGGAGTTTGGTACTTATTCTGCTTCTTTTCATACTTTTATATTTTGAACCTTACAATCACTTCGCAGCCAAGGATTACTAGCGCTTAAAATGCATTTCCTAGGGTTTACGCTATCGCGAAAGCTAATAAAGCTTGGCTTGTGAATTATATGATCGTTTTTGTGACAGCAAGTACAGAAAGGGTTGGCTATATATATTTTTTACTTCCTTCTTTATTTACCACCCCTGGATTTCATAGTGGCTACCTATTCAAGCACTGAGTTCAACTACCTCTATTTTGCTTTTTAAGATCTGCTAAGGTTGGCTGCATGCTGCTAGCTGGTGTGATCTGGCGCTACGGCAAACGATTTTTAAAATAGAAGTTCTAATTCCATGGTGAACACATTAAAGTTAAGCCTTGGATGAAAATAACTGAGTTCACTGCGTGTAAAACATTCCTGATTCAATCTTGGGCAGCTCCAAGTATAGTTTGGAAAGAGCTCTGTGTGTAAATAGGAGGAATTTGTTGATGTATACTGTGAATGTTTCATCGTACAGCAATCCAGTTTTCAGTTTCTATCTACTCCAACCAACTGGACCAGTTGTGAAAGATAACAGTCTATGATAGAAATGACTGCTAAAATATGACTTTTTAAAGAAAGCTTGACCACTTGCAAGCATATGGTCTTCGCATAACTTTATTTTAATTTATTTATTTTGTCAAGCATGTATAAGATAACAGATATAAGTATAAACGCGATTATGAATACATTGGATATATAATGGATACGAAAAAGTGGAGAGAAGTAGTTTGTCATGTACCACTGAAGCAAAGGCATTACAGAAGTCTATGTATATTGTATCTATTGCTTTACTCTGGTCAGGTTGTGCAGTCCATATAGTTTTGCAGTGTAGAAGTTGCAGATTACAGGACAAATTTTTCCTGAAACAAAATGAAACTATTCCCATTAAATCTGCTGCTTTGGTTCATCTTAAATAGATTTGATAATTCAATCAGATTATTTTCTTTATTTTTGGCCTGTGCCATATTATGTACCAATTTTAGATGCCCATATCTTCACTGGCGGCATGCTTGATGGCCTTACTTGTATTGTTTCTATTCCTACAGAGACGCAACTCATACCAAGAGCAGCTCATAGTTCCACATTTGAATGACTTGAATGAATTTGAATGAACACGGAAAGCTAAATCTTCTCAATTCTTAATCCAGAAGACTTTCTCACTGTCACTGAGCATGTATAATTGTTCTGGAAGCAACAGAACACGTTACCCAACATCTTTCATACTTATCAGCCTACAGTTTATTGCTCTGCATTACTTACTATTCCGGCCCTTGAATATTGTCTTCTTCATCTGATGAATAGTGCTGCTACAATGCATCCAAAGCAGAGGTGGGTTCCTACTGGTTCGGACCGGTTCTACCGAGTAGGTAGTAGGCCGCTGGTGACATCACAGAGCCGGTTCTGCTCCATGGGTGCCGCCATCTTTTTTTTTGGAAAACATTTTTTGGGGGGGAAAATGTTTTTTGAATTTTTTTCAGATTGGTTTTCTTCTGTGCATGCACAAAAGCCAAGTTTCTGGCACTGTGCATGCATCACCATCTTGTTTTTGGCCTTTAAAAAAAAATCCGGCACTGCGCATGAGGCGCGCCCACGGGGCACAGGAGGCAGTGAACTGGCAGTGAGGTAAGTTAGAATCCTGATCCAAAGTAACTTACTGGGCTCTGATCAACTGATTGATAGAATCAGTTTGGGGGAAAAAAAATATGTTGCACCATATTATATGGATAAGACATTGCATTTTGGGCTTGGAATATGTTAAAATTGTCATGAGAACTTGATTTAAAAGATCACAGCCTGAGTTCATATTAGCAATATTTTTCATTACCATTTAACACACTTGGCTGGAGAAAGTGCTATTATCTAGAATACTTAAATATTAGGAAAGCAATGAATGTGCTGAATGACCCTTTGATGCTTCTGTTGCCAAGTAAGTGGGAGCGAATCTTCATATTGTGCCAAAACACATTACTTCCAATGGAACAGCTAAAGCGACACTGAACTCTACCTCATTTCCATCATGTTCTAAATCAGTGTCTGGTAATGGACTGGATGAAAGCATACAGTTTGAAGTTTATCTAGAAAAGACAGATGGTGAGCAGCAGCTGAAAAGCAGACATATTTCTCTTTCTGAAATATAAGATCTGTCATTTGTATGTTCTCTTAAAAGAATCTGATTTCGGCAATAATAAAATAAAATAAAAATAAATAAAAAGGAGCTGTGTTTCACAGAAATTTTGTGCTCAGTCCTGAAGATATTAGATCTGTCTGTACCAGGGCTTCCCAGTCAAGCTTCTCAGCCAAGTTTGAGAAACACTGGTCTATACCAGTGACGGCGAACCAAGGATCGCTTGCTTTGTGCGCTCGTCGGGGCCGCAACCTGGAAGAGGAGCTGCAACTGGGAAGTGGGGGCATGCGCCCGGAAAATGAACTTCTGGTTTCCGGTGCTCACATGCACCCCAGCAAGCTTGTCTTCCGGTTACTGGTGACGATCAGCTGGCCGGTGCGCATGCTCACACCGGAAAATAGATGACCAGTTATTCCAGTTTCTAGCACTGATGCACGCACAAAGGCCAGCTGATCATCGTGTGCGTATGCACACCAGAAATCCAGAAGAGGAATGGGCGATGCCGCACGTGCCAGGTGACATGGCTCCGTGTGCTACTTCAAGCACACATGCCATAAGTTCACCATCACGGGTCTAGACTATCTCCTAATTTGACCACTGTGCTATTATCCTTGTAGACCTATCTGTGGAAGAAGACGCTTCAGCTTCTGTATGTTGTCACACAACCAACTATTTGGTTAAAACAAAATCACTAGATAACCGTTTTTTACATAATATTGCTGGTTAGCACATATTTAAGAGATCAGATGATTCTTACAAATCTGTCTAGACTTCAAAATATTCAGGAAAGATCCTGTCTGGGGAACAGATTATTTTCATCTATTTTACCCTACTTTGATATTATAACTGCTTTTACACAAGAGAGTCAAAATGCGTGTTCCTGTTCATTTTCCTAGACTTTAAACGGCTTTTGATCAAGTCTGGTTTCCTATTAGATTAAAAACTTGGATTGAATGTTGATTACGTGGTGGCCTTGAAAATGTTCTGGGAATTTTCATTTGATGTAAAATGTGGATTCTATGAGATTGACAGAAATAGCTGCCAGGGATAATGCAACAGTGCTCATTAAAGAACTGTACCAGTTGCCTGATTATTTCCAGGTCAAATTGAAAATGCTGGCGTAGCGTTTTGAAGGAATCCCTAACCTGCTGTGCTCTTAAAGATGTGATAGGAAAATCTATATCATTCACTTCCCAATATGTGATACAATTTGAAGCTTTCATGAAGAAAGAGTCAAAATTATATCCATCCTTAATATTTTCCAAACTGAGTATTAAATCACAGCACAGCTTGAGCTTACTTGAAGTCTCTCTACAGTGCCACATAGCTGCTTCAGATGTTCACAGATGTTCTATAGGGTGATGGAATGATATCTTTTTCCTCAGATCCTGAGGGGGAACAGTGTTTCTCTAGAACAGGGGTGTCAAACTGAAGGCCCGTGGGTCAGATTCGGCCCGGAGTGTAGTTAGATCTGGCCTGGAAGCCCACCCGCCTCTGCCAGCGAAAATGGAGCTTGGGAGGCTGAGCTCTGTTTTCACTGGCAGAGGGTTGCAGGAGGCTCTTGTGGCCAAAAATGGAACCCAGGTGGGCACAAAGCAGTCTCCCCAAGCTCCATTTTCTCTGGCAGAGGCAGAGTGCTGCAGGATTGCAGGAGGCTGTCACGTCTGAAATGGAGCCTCGATGAGTGACTTGAGCTGGCCCCCTAAAAAGTCAAACACAACCCTGATGCGGCCAGCTGGTCTTTGAGTCTCTGCTGTGAATGTGGCGGGTTGTGCGCGCATGTGCGGAGGATGGGGAGTGGGTGGGCTGTATGCACATTGCATTTTGGGGGTTCAGGCATGCATTTTGGGCACTCGGCCCAGAAAAGATTAGCCATGACTTTCCTACACTATGATTCATTCAGACTGATTAACTAATCTGAGCAGTGTCCAATTGAACAAAGGTTTTCTTTAATACATACCCTGTTTCCCTGAAAATAAGACCTCCCTGGATAATAAGCTCAATCAGGCTTTTGAGCGCATGGGCTAAAATAAGCTGTCCCCAAAAAATTAGCCCTCCCCGAAACACAGCAGCATCCATGAGGTGAACACGCTCGCTGCCTCCTACACTGCAAAAATAATACGACCTTCCTGAAAATAAGGCCAAGCACTTATTTGGGGGGTCAAAAGAAAATAAGACCCTGATTTATTTTCAGGGAAACACGGTAATATTTAATTACCCTCCCCATTAATTTATTCAGGAATTTTTAAAACTGAAAGTTAAATTTTAAAGGTCCATTGAGGCCTTCTATAATTATATAAATTCTTGATCTTTTGTTTTGACTTGATATAATTACCATTTGCATACATGAATTAAAATTTGCTTATATAAATCAGAATGTCTCTTTGCACTTACCTAATATTTAATAGCTTTTTAACTTTGTAAAAGTAGATCTTATACTCTAATGGTCTATGCCTAATATGTAAATTAGGGAACTGTTTCTGATATATCTTTAAGGTTTTGTTTATTTTTAATTAGCTACTCCAAGTAATAAAGGTGGAAGGAATCCACTATTATTTACTGAAGTTGTACTTTATAAACAACTATTTAATAAATATACTTCCTATAGAAAAATATCATAATTAGTTTTAAAATAATATAAATCCGAAGAACTCTGTTGCATATCAAATAGCATTATGCTTCTGCTGGATTTTTTTTTCAAAATCAGTATCCTCTACAACAGCGATGGCGAACCTATGGCACACATGCCACAGGTGGCACGTGGAGCCATTTCTCAGGGCACATGAGGCATTGCCCTGTCAGCTCCAGTGTGCTTGTGCGCACTGGCCAGCTGATTTTCAGCCGTTTTTCACCCTCCGGAGCTTCCGGAGGGTAAAAAAACAACCCAAACGGCAAATGGCCCAATGGGCAAACCGGAAGTGACCAGAAGCTACTTACATTTTGCCCATAGGGCCGTTTTCCACACCCCGGAGGCTTGAAGTGTCCTCCGGATGAAAAACGGCTCAACAGGCAAACTGGATGTCTATTCCCGAACTTCCAGTTTGCCCATAGGGGCGTTTTTCGCCTTCAGGAGGCTTCCCTGAAGGCTCTGGAGGGTGAAAAACAGCCCAACGGGAAAACCGGAAATCCCGTTGGGTCGTTTTGCACCCTCTGAAGGGCAAAAAACGGCCCAATGAGCAGTGCAGTATGCTTGGGGGGGTTGTGTACTTGTATGTGTGATCGCGCTAGCGTGCGTGTGCTGCCATTTTTGGCAAGCAAGAAGAAAAAGGTTAGTCATCACTGCCCTACAATGTGACCAAGAGAATTTTTTTAAAAATTCAACAGCATTCTTAGTCATAAATTTTTAAAGTAAGATGATATTCTCATCAAATCCAAATACTTTTGAGATAGATAATCATTATTTTGTAAAAGCACAAAAAGAATGGTTGACATCTGAGATGAAAAGCCAGGTAGCTTACCAAAGAGATTATTACAATGCTAGAGTTGCACATAATTTCACAAAAAATTAGAATTGTTATGAAGATTCTTGCCTTAGATAAATTAGGCACGTTTGTGTGTTTATTATTAAACAGTCATGTTTTAAATGATATTCTAAGATATCAAAACTGAAAGCAAAAGTCTTGTAAGTCCATAAAAGTTAATGGCAGTTAATTTGTGCATTAAAGCAACCAATAGTTTGCTTTGCTGTTGGAGAAATCATAACGACTAATATCATCTCTTACGTAAGCTGTGAACCATACCTGAAATGTCACAGTGAGGCTATATAACATTTATGCTAGAACTAGACAAATATTTTGGCTTAGTATAGTACAGTGATGGCTAACCGTTTTGCCATCGCGTGCCAAAAGTGGGGGGAGCGCAGGGCGTCGCATGCACACGTGCCCCATAATGCAATGTCTTTCCCCAGCACACATGCACACACAACCACTACCCCTGCAGTCCCCCCATGCATGCCTGCAGGCCTCACTGAAGCCTCTGGACTTCTGGTAGGCCTGTTGGGCCATTTTTGCCTTCCCTAGGTTTCAGGACGCCAGTGCGTGCATGCGTGCTGGAGCTGACATAGGGCAACACCATGTGTGCCCTCAGATATGGTTTCACATGCCATAGGTTCGCCATCACGGGTATAGTACATGAACCCAAAGTAGTGTTTACACTGAATTGAGGTATTCTCCAGGGTGTCAGATGGCATCTCTTGTCAACTTTCCATCACTGAATGACAGGCAGCCTTTTGTTAAGTTTCCTGCTAGACAGTAGGTCTTAAATTGTTATCCCAGGGAAAATTGTTTGTATGGTATCTAACAGAATTATTTGTACAAAACACTTCCACTGAAATGTAGAGAGAAATATCCTGTACAAATATCATACGAATGTTCTTTTATTTTATTTATTTATTTATTTCCTTGTATTTATTTCGTCAAGCATATATATTAGAAAACTGATGCAAGTATAGACAAGATTATGAATACATGGGATATATTTGGATAAAAGGGAACAATAGGATAGGGACCGTAGACACGCTGATCCACTTATCCACGCTACTTAAAGACCTCTTAGGAATGGGGTGAGGTCTATAGTAGACAGCCTAAGGTTAAAGTTTTGGGGGTTTGTTCTCTTAGATGTTGAACTCATTCCTAGAAAATTGTCATTCTGCAGTTTTCTGGTTGCTACCTTGGACTGCCTAACTCTGCTAGAATATAATTTACCAATTGTTTCACCATAAACATTCACGCTTTGGAAATGTTATTGGGAATTGAATGGGGACAAGTACCTGGATGAACTGGAAAAATGCCTGGTTTCCTAGTTATAAATCCCTTGGCAATTCCTTTCAATTCAGTGCTATTTTTATGGTCCGGTTGGACATTTTTGGCAGCATTGTTAATGAAGCAGACATTATCCCTGATTAATGTAGTGTGAACTACTCCTGAATTACTATAAATAATAGAATGATGAATTGCTCTTATCTTGAATTTTGTTACTCTTTAAATATTTTACAGCAGGCCTGGACTGCTTGTGTACGATATCCCGTTCCCAAATTATCTTTGTCAGATGATAAGAACTTTTCCTTTCAAAAGGTTAATTTTCCTTGAGAAAAACCATAGGCAAAGTGCATCTGAAAACGTTTTTAACCTGATTTGGAATACATTAACAACTGAACCAGAGTTGGGTTCCTAATGGTTCGGTCCAGTTCTACCGAACCATTAGTAACTTACTAGCCTGGTTCGGTAGAACCATTAGCGACCTGGGCCTGCTACGCCCCTGAGCCGGTTCTTTCAGCGGCACCATAGGTGGCGACATCTTGGATTTGTAAACCACTGCGTATGCGCATGTGGCCACAGCGCGCCCCTGAGTGAATCGGCAGTAAGAAGATTTAGAACCCATCGCTGAACTATAAATTGTTCTAACACATATTGAAAGGCAAAAATGACAGTAAGTTAGAAACGTTGTCTGAATAATGATAATCATTTCTCCAGCATCTTTCTATTCTTTTTACTTTTTTCATACAAAGATTAATATCAAAAGCTGTACAAAGAAAGGAAGGCCCCACATTGTTTCTGGTCACAACGTTTTGATTCAGTCATTTGAGAATATTTTAGTACAGAGTTGTAGCAAGGAGAAGAGATCAGAGATGCCATTACCAGAAGGTTAACTTTCATTCTGAAATCCAATATGGTAGATAGAAGGGCAAAGAGCTCTAATGTACATGGACTTGTGGATTGTGTACTTGAACTATTACCGTTGCTTTTCCAGTTAGCAATAGCACTTAGATTTATATACCACTTCACAGTGCTTAACAGAACTCTCTAAGCAGTTTGCAGAGTCAGCTTATTGCACCAACAATCTGGGTCCACATTTGACCGATCTCAAAAGAATGGATGGCTGAGTCAACCTTAAGCTGGAGAGAATCGAACTGCTGGCAGTGGGCAGAATTAGCCTGCAATACTGCATTCTAACCACTGAGCCACCATGGCGCTCTTAACTGCATTCTAACCAGAAGTGCGTTTCTGCTGGTTCAGACTAACCACCTCCAAACCGGTCCTCCAGCAGGAAATCGTTGACATTACCTATAAAAAAATAACCCTCTGCGCATGCGTGACAGGGGAAGTGCACAAAACGCGCATTTCCTGCATGACTCAAACCGGTAGGTAAGTGGATTCTAACCACTGATTCTAACCACTGCACTACCAGTTAGCACTGGTTTCTCCCAGTTCTTCTTGGGCTTAGTGCATTTTTCTTTACTATGCTTCCAGTGTGGGCTAGGAAAACTAGAAAGAAAAAGGAAACTTTCTCAGTTTTATTTTAAGACATGCTCAAATGGCACTTTCTAAAAGTGTGGGATGATGACAAGGTGCTAATGACCTATGTAGTACTTATTGTACTTCTTGAAGCTAGTCTCGTGCATTCATAGCAGGGCAACTACCATGAAATGTTTTATTAGTATCAGCTTCAATATAGAAAAAGGAGATATTTATAGCTAACCTGTTTCCCTGAAAACAAGACCTCTCCAGATAATAAGCCCAATCAGGCTTTTGAGTGCATGCGCTAAAAAAAGTCGTCCCCAAAAAATAATCCCTCCCCAAAACACAGCAGCAGCCATGAGGTGACCACGCTCACTGCCTCCTGCACCTCAAAAATAAGACCTCCCCGAAAATAAGGCCAAGCGCTTATTTCGGGGAAACACGAGTACATAGTTGGACATTAATGCCATTCTCAAGATCAAATATCCTGTTTATTATATTTATAAGGATCTTTCTTTTTTTTTTGGACAAATTCCAGGTGCCATACTAGTGTGGTTAAGTAACTGGCCCAAAGTCACATAGTAACATACAACACAGAGTGAGGATTTGAGTATGTTTTTTTCCAGTTCTAGATCAGGGGTGTCAAACTCATGTCATCACGGCGGTGTCACGTGATGTATTGGGACTTTTCTCCCCCCCTTTGCTAAAGTGGGCGTGGCCAGTGTGCGATGCATCAGGGCCCTGGGCCAGGAGTTTGGAGGCCCTGTTGTAGATACTGGGTCATATGCTCCACCGGCTACATTTTATCATGTGAAATGGGTTTGTTTATGTTCTGAAAACCTGCTACAACTCTTAAAGTAATGCCTGCATTGTTTTGCTGTATTGCAAGATGGGCTTCTTCAACTATTAGAAAATCCAGCTGCAAGAGTTCTAAGTGATGCTAAGAACCGTGCTTGCATTATGCCAATCCTTTTCCATCTGGTGTTTGAGTCAAGATGGCCAGAGGTGGAGGATGCAATTTAAAGTGCTGGTTTAGATATCTAAAGCTCTTCAGATCTTGGGATTGTGGAACATTATGGAACGCTGCCTTAAAATAATCTATTTAGGTCCTTCTCAAAGTATAGTCATTTTCGAAAAAGATTTTTATCTCAAGAATGTTGTCTCTATCCAGAACAGAGCTCTCCCCAGGAGTATTCACATAACATGCACTTTAGCACTAGGGTCGTTTTACTCAAACCTGTTATTTATTTTAGTGTACTTAATATTTATGTTTTACTGTTCAAGTCTTGAAGCTGTTAAGAATAGCTTTACATGTTATTTGGATGGTGGTTTCAGTTTTCTATGCATATTTGTTTTACCATGTGCAGCTTCCTTTTTATGCTGCGTTGATAGTGTTTTGTGGTGATTTTGTTCTATTTTTGCTGTAGTTGATACTGAGCATTTAGAGAAATCTATTTATGGTGTTTGAAAAAAATATTAAAAGGTTAATGTGGATTTGAACGATTATATAGCAAAATAAATATAAGGATCTTGGTAGCAAACATTCAGTAGGAATACAACATTCTAATATGAATTTTCTTATTCTGGTGCTTTCCAGAGATCTCAAATAAAACTCTTATGATTTCTCACTAATGTAGCAAATCAAATGTTCCAGGGAATAACATCTTTTCACAGAACCGAAGTGTAGGCAATTGCATTAGTTTTTGCAATGGTATTTGTACATTAGTTTTTGCAATGGTATTTATGCATATATGTACCGTGTTTCTCCTAAAATAAGACAGGGTCTTATTTTCTTTTGACCCCCCGAAATAAGTGTTTTGCCTTATTTTTGGGGAGGTCTTATTATTTTTGAGGTGCAGGAAGCAGCGAGCGTGGTCACCTCATGCCTACTTATTTTGAGCACATGTGCTCAAAAGCCTGATTGGGCTTATTATCCGGGGAGGTCTTATTTTCAGGGAAACAGGGTGTGCATTTATTGGTTTGCCTGCATTTATTACTTTAGCAATCTTTGGTTTACGTGAGATTTCTTACGTTTTTATGAAAACCTTTGGAATACCTTTCCCCCAAAGGTGAAGTGGGCCTCCATCTCCTGGCCTTTCAAAAGCTTGAAAACCTGACTCTGCTCATTCGCAGAGGAAAATGAAACCTTGGGTTGGTTGGTTAGTGCTTTGAAGGTCCTCTCCCATCTTTTAAACTTTATTCTATCATTTTTTAAATGATGTCTTTTTACCGAGATGTAATATTTTATATGGTTTTTATATTTTTAATTGTACGCTGCCCAGAGTCACTCTTTGAGTGAAGTTGGTTGTCTCTAAATTAGATAGATAGATAGATAGATAGATCTTTATTTGAGGTTGTCATTGTCAGATGTCAGATAGGTATATCTGATTTAATGTGAAAGGTGGAGACTAGGTAGGATGTACCAAGAGATTCTGCTTGACGGGAGGACCAGCGCCATAAGAGTCAAGAAAATCCAGAATGTAAGAAGCATTGATCCAAATTTATCATTTGGATTGCTATCACAACTATGAGTGGTGCGGTGGCCCTAGAGGTAGAACTCACACTCTGGAGGCTGTGAGTTCAATCCTAGGAAGAGGCTGATTGTCAGGCCTGCGTTTTCGCCTGCCACACTTTCAGTTATTCTACTATGCATTTTATGTTGTGGGTAAATGGGAGGGGGTATCATGTGGAGTTGCAGACGTGGTCATGTTTACATTCTTTCTAGTGAGCCAAGGTCATCTTTTGTCTTCACACCAAACCGGAACAAGTTGGAGGCATCTGCCAGCATGGCAGAGAGCGATTGGACAATGTGACAGATTTGTGGGTGTGAGGGCAGGATCTTGAACTTTCAACTAAGGGGTGGAAACTGTAAATCTTCAGATTTGGGTTTCAACAGTTTGTGCCAACATGTCTCTCCTAATAAATTGGAACTTTGAGGAAAGTTTCGCCTTGGAGTCTGATCTTTTTAGGGATGATATTTGGAACGCTGACAACTCTCTCTTGACCTTAGCTTGATTTAGGTTTCAGCTCCACAATCCCTCAACTATCACAGTCTCTTCCTGATATGAAGTTAAACATCTGAAGGGGCCACCAGGTTTGGAGCTGGCTGAAGGCTTGACATTGGATTGAATTATCTGGCCTTGGGACAAAGCATGAAAGAAGCATATTAAATGAAAATAATTTTGAAGGTAGGACTGGACTTTGTACTCTCTGGATTAGGCCAGAAGTTTCCTGTGATTAGCCTACAAGCAAAAGTAAAAGGGCTTTCCCTACCATTAGGGAGCAAAATGGCCACCCCAGGAAGTTGATGTCATGTATTGTGGCAACTTCTTTACCATTGTGTGTTTATTCCTAGAGTGCTGGATAGTTGTTTGTAGGGTTGCCTCATCTCATTGTGACCTTGCTCAGCCAACACATTGCGTAGACTGGGGGAACTCACCATCTGCTATCATACCTCAAGACGTAGACGTAGGAGTCTATCAAGCGCCATCCTGAATGGTGCTTGATAGACTCCTCTCCCTGTGATGTACCATGTATTGAATGTCCAGCAAGAGTTTGGACCTGATCTAGGGCTTCTAATGCATACAAACATCTGATGGAGGAACAATGGACAAAGTACAATTGCAACACCCACAATTGATTGAAATGCACGTAGATGGAGAGGCAGCAATTACATAAAGATGGCAGTAGGGCCCTGAATGGCAGAACAGAAATTACAACAGGAGGTGAATAGTTTTCTCTGAAGCGAGATCATATATGTGCTTGGAAAACTCATCTCTTCAGCCTCCACTTGTGCGATTACATGACAAATATTTTGTGTTATTGCAAGGCAGAAGCATAAGAAATCAGAGTCATTCATCTGTTTTGGAAGGGATATAGAATGGGCATAATTCCAGAATAATCTATTAAGGTGCCTAACTAAAGGAATTGATGGAAGGAACCTTGGCGAGGTTAGACATGGAAATCCCAGCCTCACCAGGGAAATCAAATCCAGATGGTTCCTTACACCTTTCCCCAAGAAATCCTGACATTTTAAGTTTGTTGATCAACCCTCATGGTCCCTCCCTCTCCTGTGCTCCAGCAACAACCAGCTTTAAACATATTTCCACACAGCTGGAGGGAAACCCCAGCTGCAATCATGAAAAATAACAAATAATAAAAGAGGCTGTGAGCAGCGGTGAGGCTGGCAGGAAACATTCCCAGTAGCACCTGCTTCCTGAGTGCGACATTTATTTGATCCCCTGGTACCATCTGGGCCATGCCCCACTCTTTTGTTTTTGTTAAGAGTTTAGAAAAACAATTCAGCTTTGACTAATTGCTCTTTAAGGTTTAGGGACTCACCCTTTTTCCTCCCCTCCAATTTCCTCTCCAGCTCTTCCACTCAATTACCCCCCTGCAATGCTTCCCTCCACCCTCTTCTCCTTCCCATCTCTGTCCAAACCACCTATCATGAAGGAACAGTTTTACGTATCTATTTCCAATGAAGCCCTCCAGAATGGAACGGTTTGCTTTTACTGCATTGAACCTTCCGGCCTTATTCTGACTAAGGGAACTCCTGGCACGATGGAATGAGAATTTGCCTCTTTCTTTTCTCATAATCTCTTCAGATTAAGATTTGAGCTGACCATGACTTAGAATCAGTTGTAATGCAGCCTTTTCTTAACGGTGGAGTGATTTTTATCCCAGGTCCATAAAGAATGTGTTATAATTAAAAATGCATGAAATGTTTCCATCAGGAAGAGGTGGAAACAAGAGCAGGATCTTAAATGCTCATCGGCATTAGGTCATACATTTTCAGTTCTGTGTGTATATTTTCCATCTGCTTTGCTTTTGTTTCAGAAGTCCATTGAGATTGGAATTCTACTAGAGAGGGGTGTCAAATTCGATTTGGCCCCGCCGGTCAGATTTAAGTACCCTGCGGGCCGAAACCGGCCCCCGGGCCTTGAGTTTGACACCCCTGTACTAGACTAATGACACTTTATCAAGATCCCCTCTCTCCCTAAAACCCTGTGAAATCCACCAACAACAGCCTTAGGTTTTTTCCAGGCCTGAAACCTAGGAAAAATGTTGAGAGTGCCAAGGGTTAGTCAGTGTTCCCTCTGACCTGATCTGAAATTACAAAAAGTATTATTCAGAGAGTATCCTATCCCCTGAGTTGCTGTAACTCCCAGAAAAACACACATCTTCTTTCTCACCTTCTGTTCTACAGGGTGGAATATAATCAATTACTCCCACTGCCCAATACACAGTCATGTTGCTATGGTGGGAATCTATGTGAAGATAGTGGCAGTCAGGCAGACTGATTGGTTGACACATAATTCTTCCAAAAGCAACTTAGTTACATTGATTGCACCAGGTACATACAGTAAGTACAGACAGGCCCTATGTATTTTACTTTAAGATGTAGGCAGGTCATTTGATTGCTTGTAGACCCCAATAATTCTTGCAAGGGCACACAGTAGCCCAGGTAAAGCGAGGAGCGGGTGAAATTAATAGGCATCCCTTTCTCTGGCAAGGGATTAATGGATTGCAAAATGTCAGTCTGCCGTGGTTTCCCCCTTTCACTCCTACTCAAGCGATTGCCTTGAAACAAGAAAGCGTCCTTGAGATGAGATGCTTAGGGCCGCAAAGAGACAAGTGTTGTCATCAAAGAAAGAATGGATTGTCCATAAGCCCCAGTACTACAAAAGGAAAGGCCAGATTTGGTCCAGTTTCAGATAAACCAGCACAGTGTAAGAAAATACCATTATTTAAAAAAAAAAACAATGATACCAGATCAGAAAAGTCTGAATCAAATTTGGATTGGTAGAAAATCCTGGTGTGAAGCTATCTAGCATCGGGTATGAATGGCATACCAATGCTGCATATATATATGAATGCTGTGTTGTGGCCTGCCAGCAGCCAGCAGAGGTGACAGCAGATTTGGACAGTGAGGAGGTTGGGGAGGAACGTGGGCCGGTCCTGGAGTCTGGGGAAGGCTCTGATGAGGTGTCGGGGGCAGAGAGGGGGCCAGGCAGAGGTGGGTTCTGAATTTTCCTACTGCTGGTTCACTCAGTGTTGCACCTCGAGCATGGGCGCAAAGCACGCGAGCACGCAGCAGTCAAAAACTAGCTTCTGTGCATGCGCAGAAGCAAAATCTAAAATGGCGGCACCCACAGAGCCACTGGCAGAACCGGCTCCATGACATCACTGTGGAGTTACTACCTACTCTATAGAACCGGATAGAATCGGTAGGAACCCACCTCTGGAGCCAGGGCCGTATGCCAGTTATCAGCTGCCTTCAGAGTCAGACATCAGTGAGGCAGATGAACAGCTGGAGCCTGTTCCCAGT
>JANHFT010009373.1:0-10886 GCA_032467955.1 Pseudoxenodon macrops
CCCCCCTCCCGCTTGTAATGAGGAAAAGGGGGAAAATACTATGTATGGAGTAGTGGCCGCGATTTATACAATACGTTGCATTATTGATGATAGGATAATGAACCTGCCAGGTTAGAAGCTGGAAGGAGCGAAATCATGAACGCTGAGTCAGTAAGCCGCCGGTTCTCAAGTGAAGCTGGCAGGAAAAAGATGCGGGAGGGGAGCGGCGAGGAAAAGAAAATATTTACAGTGGGTGGTTGTACCAAGCTACGGCAAGAAGAGACCCACAACAGACGCGAAATCAACAGTGAGAAGTGGGTCGAGGTAGAGAAATGGACCTACTTGGTCGAGCCAAGCAAAAAGGGCAGCCTTAGGGTTAAGCAGGAAAATGTCTTTCCATTGATTTTATTTTGTTCCTCTCCTCTCGAGATATGAAGTCGATCTTGACGGCCTGTATGTATGTGTGTGTACAGTCTCCTTTCTACCCGTCCTCCCTGCTGAAGAGTACCGAAGAGCAAAACACGGGAGAGAGCCAGCAAGAGAGATGCCCGCCCTATCCTTTGGCAGGCAACCTTGGGGTGGGTTTTATAAGCCGACATTCCACTGCCATCTGCCGTTGCTCCCCCACCCCCACGACGTTGCAGCCTCTGACCCACCCCAACATTGGGGAGTACCAAAACTGACAAGCTTCCAGAGCCCGAAGGGGGTGGGGGTCAGGTTTCCTGTTAGGAGCAGCAAGGCTGGAATTCAGCAATGACAAAATAAAGGCATCATTAGCATAACTTGTCTGAACCTAAGAATGTTTATCCAATCTCCTAACACATCAGATAAACCTGAGACACTTTTCAAAGGAAAGTACGTAATCCATCCTGTCTCTCATTCTCTCTGCCTTCCTTCCCTCTTCCCAAGTTTCCACCCAAATTTCAAGCCATAACTCCCTTCTGTCTCTCAGAAGGCTTTCCCCGAATGGCAGTAGCTGTTTTGGATGTGTGTTTATTTTCCCAACCCTTCTCTTCTAGACGTCCAGGAGGAAGTGTTAAGCAGAATGAAAAAAAGAACAATGCCATGGGGAAATTGTGGCTTGCAAACTTTATTTTAACTCCTTTCTTCTGCGGTTTCCAGCTTCAACAATAGAACAAGGTGAAGAGAGAACAACAAAATATAGCATTAGTTTCCCCACCCCCAATAAAGTAATTCACGTATACAGTATACATTCTCTTTTTTCACAGTAAACCTAGGGGGGGAGGAGACAAAAAAAACAGAAGGGAAAAACACTTTTTACAACTTCTTCCACTGTGTGCATGCCAACTAAATGGGAAAGGCAAGAGAGAAAACGAGAAACACAGCTTTTATTTTTCTTTTGTTTTCCTTTTTCTTTCTTTTTTAAAAGATAAAAACACTTAAAAAGACAAACAGATAAATAAAACAAAATGAGAATCCAAAAGGTAAGAGGAGGGTATGTGACAATAAAAAATGAAGACAACTACAGCATAAATAGGCAGTTTCATGTTGTTGGGTATATTTTCAGAGTTACCTGCAGAAGAGGCACCACAACATGAGAAAACCGCAAAGAGACAGGGAATGAAAAAGGTATGTGTGTGTGCATATTACCGTATATATATGTGTGTATATTTCAGAGGATGGAGAAGAAAAAAAGTAAGGAAGAAAGTCTTCAAAAGTGCAATACTGTGTACATGTTATACATCATTAGCATAGCACTGATCTCAAATAAAAAAAGAGGAAGGGAAGGTGGAGAAAAAAAGAGTAAGGGGGGGAGGGAGTTTTTTCACAGCCAAGGTTAACAGAAGCTATTGCATTACACTATTACTAATTCTTAACTGGCCAGAAGATGAAAAATAACAAACAACAAGGCTAAAAAGACCCCAGAATGTCTCGGTTTTTTTTTATTTTAAATATATAGTTCATTGTATGTATCAAAGGACAACCAGGAGAAGAAGACGCTCACAGCTATATATTGTTTTACAGCAATAAAAGGCGAGATTCCCCTCCCCAAGCAGTATTTATCCTCCCCCCCGTCGGAACCACCGCTCACATTAACTGGAATTAATGGAAGGACGGGGGGTGGGGGAGAGAGAGCGGCTTTCTCAGGCTTGCCTGTCCAGTCTTCCAGCGCCTACTTTTTGTCCCCCGTCTGTGGTTCTCCGCCCTCTTCCACCTCCTGAGCCCTTTCCATTTTCTGTTTCTCCAATTCTTCTTGCTCACATTTGCTGCTGGGGAACTTATCTTTGTTATTCTCCTTTTTCCACTTCATCCTCCTGTTCTGAAACCAGATTTTCACTTGCCTTTCGGTCAGTCCCAGGGCGTGCGAGACTTCGATTCTCCGCTTGCGGGTCAGGTAAGGATGAAAAAGGAACTCCTTTTCCAGCTCCAAGGTCTTGTAGCGGCTGTAGGTCTGCCGGCCTCTTCTCCGTCCAGAGGCTGCTGGAGTGGGGAGAGAGAAAAGGAGATTGAGAAGACACAGCCACCAGGTTAGGAGACCGTCGGAAAGCTCGAAAGACGTGCACGTACGTGCGCACACACAGAGGGATCGGCGGAACTGCCCTTTTTGTACGGGAGGTTAATAAAAGGGGAGGTTAATTACACAGCAATGGATGGAGAGAGGCGCAGGCGAAGTGGTCCACGGATGCGTTCTGTCCGCCCGAGCTCCAATCTCACCCAGGTTCCTGGGTAGTTCGCCTCGCTCTCTTCTTTCCTTCCATCTGTGTCATTTTCTTGGGAACATTATTCACTCCCCGGCATCTTGGGTTTCTGGCAAGAACGCCCTCGCCGGCCCTTAAAACAATCCCCGTCGCCTGCTCCTCTCGCACCTCCAGAGATTTAAAAGCTAACCAAAGTGGCGAGGGGAGGGAGGAAGGAGGCAGAGAACGACAAGGAGAAGACACAAAAAGGGGGTCTCGGAGGTTGTAAAAGTACCATAAACTTTAGGGCAGGGGTCAGCAACCCTAAACACTCAAAGAGCCACAAAGGTCCTAACCGGAAATGTTAGGGTTGCTTTGGAAAACTGTAAACAGAGGCCTGAAAATACCAAGTTATCAAATCCTATTGTAGCCTGTAGCCTCAATATATTTTAAAACAAACAAGATAGTCAGATTTAACATTTTAATGATTAATTTCCTTGTTATTGATAAAAGCTTAAGCATCAGCACCAAAATAAAGAAATCTCCATTTGTAATACCCCCTCCCCTTAAAAAGGGCTGTAAACTAGAGCATACAGAACATTTGCTAGACTAATTCTCAAATACAGCTCATCTGTCTGGAACCCTCATGGCATATCAGACATTAATACAATTGAGAGAGTCCAGAGATATTTCACGAGAAGAGTCCTCCACTCCTCTGCTCGCAACAGAATACCTTATGCCACCAGACTTGAAATTTTGGACTTAGACAACTTAGAACTATGCCGCCTTTGGTCTGACCTAAGCGTAGTACACAAAATTATCGACTCCAATGTCCTACCTGTCAATGACTACTTCACCTTCAACCACAACAATTACACGAGCACTCAATAGATACAAACTTAAGATAAACTAAACTTGATTGCAGGAAATACGACTTCAGCAAAAGTGTGGCAATGCCTGCAATACACTACCTGACTCTGGTTTCTTCCCCAAATCCCCAAACTTTAACCTTAGACTATTTACTGTTGACCTTACCCCATTCCTAAGAGGTCTGTAAGGGGCGTGCATAAGCGCACCAACGTGTTTACTGTCCCTATCCTAATGTCCCTTTTTATTCATATCCATTTCTTGTATTAATAACCATGTTTATACCTATATCTGTTATCTAGTACGTGTTTGACAAAAAAATAAATAAATAAAATAAATAAAATGTTACTTTCAAAATTTTCAAGTACATTCTCACTTAATCCTAGAAAGAAAAATCTGAATAGGATATTTCCTAGAACATTCCAGATTTCATCTTTATCATCAGTAATATAAATAAATAAAAACAGAAACAATCAAAGATAGCAAAAAGGTCCTGCCTGAAACCATAAAATGTTGTTGCCCAAAAGAAGAAACAGCCCAGAGTTTATAAGGCATCTTGTTTGTTTGGCACCCCACAAAGCCTTCAGAACTGCAGGATTTTAGCCAAGGCTGTTTTCATATCCTTATTCTTCAAACTGTAAATAATGGGATTGCACAAAGGAATGACAATGCTATAAAAAAAAGAAATCATTTTATCCTGGCCTGGAGAGTGACTGGATTCAGGTCTCATGTACATAAATATGGCACTGCCATAGAAAAGTACCACAACTGCCATGTGGTAACCACATGTGGAGAAAGCTTTGTGCTGTCCTTTTGCAGATTGTATTTTCAAGATGGCTGCTAGAATGCGGATATAAGTCATTGTGATAAAAGTGATAGGAATAAGCAAGGTGAAAATGCACTCTACTGAAGTAATCTTTTCAATAACTCTGGTATCAGCACATGCCAGCTTCAGCAAAGCTGGCATTTCACAAAAGAAGTGATCTATCAAGTTAGGGCCACAGAATGGCAACTGCCAAGTGAGAACGGTATGGACCACTGGGAGGACAAGGCCACCAGTCCAGCATGTCATGGCCATAAAGATGCATATTTTTTTGTTCATGAGGACTGTGTAGTGCAGTGGATGGCATATTGCCACATATCTATCATAGGCCATCACTGCCAGGAGAAAACACTCTGCTGTGGCCAAGGCCAGAAAGATATACATCTGCATGGCACATCCAACCATTGAGATGGCTTGTTCTGGACTTTGAAGGTTGCTCAGCATCTGGGGGACGGTGCTGGAAGTATAGCAGATGTCCACACAAGCTAGATGGCTCAGGAAGAAATACATGGGGGTGTGGAGCCGGGCATCCAACCATATGAGCATTAAGATGATTGTGTTGCCCATCAGAGTGAGAGCATAGACAATTGAAAAAAGTCCAAACAATAAAACACGGATCTTCAGGCTTCTGGAAAGGCCAAGGAAATGGAATTCAACCACATAGGTTTGGTTTGCCATTATAGCTTCCTGGTCTCATTTTAAATGCACAAGAGGGAAATCCTGTCAACTACAGTATGTCTGGAGCAATGACTATCAGTCACTTCCAGTTCTGTAAAAAAAAGGTCACACATTAGATTTTTTTTCTGTTGTCATAGCAAGAAATTTATGAATTGATCCTGTCCAACTAGAATCTGTTTGGTTTCAGATTATTATATACATTAGAATAATTTTGAAACAAAATAAAGTGAAGGATCCTAATATAATCTCAAACCGTATTCCTAAAGCATGGAATCTCTCAACTCATGAAAAGTTTTGACTGTTGAAATTACAATGTGGCAAAGAAGATAATTTTACCTTCATGTAAATAAATTTGCCTTTGTAATTTTAAAGAATGGATCCAGGATTGAGTCTGTTGTCTATTTTTGAAAAGTCTCAGTGCTCCAGAGTTGAGAAGTGAAGTAATAACTTTCTCTATAGCATAGATTTAATGATAAACATAAGAATCGAATTAATTTTATGTTATTGTTAAGGGCTATAATAATATGGATCTTTAAAAAAAAAATTTATTAATTTGTTTTCTCTTTTTTGTTATGTTTATTTTATTTTAATCACCATGATATAACTACCGTAAGTATACAGTATGATTTTTTCTGTATATTCACTATTTATCTTCTTTTTTTTTGTTGGTACTGTATTCTATTTCATACTTAAAGTATATATCTTAAAACTTTTGCCAAACCATTGTACTGATTTACAATTAAAAATACAAAGACTATAGTGAAATGCACCCACCTATTAGTTGTAATGTTGTGGAAAGGTTTATTCTGTTTTTCGCCTGTATTGCATGCAGTATTTCTTCCCACTTTTATTTATGGACAGAAAGACTTCTTCAGTTCAGTTTTTAATGTCTGTTGCTGTGAGAGGAACTAGTGCTCCAGTGGCAAAACACAAGCTTCTTCTGAAGGAGACATCAAGTTCAGTGCAGCTTTCATAACAAAAATTGCTTTTTTGCTAAAGCTGAAAAACACTGATCTACATCATCATGTATACAGCAGAGAACTATTGAAGTCAAAGGGTCCTCTTAAAGTATGACTACTGCTCTTCATATAATCAACCTTTCCATCTCCCAAACCATTTAATCCAGTTTAAACACACCTAATATTTGTTGGCTGTTTTCAAATCTATTGGGAGCCAAAGACACTAATGTTCCCTAACGTATTTCCAATTTTTCTGTCTGGAATTTAAAGAAATACTGGCTAATTGGTACTTGTCCTTTAGAGGAAAAACTGTAGTTGAACACCAAAAGCTCAAACCAGATTGGTTGCTCTTGTGGATGACCTGTAGCAAAACTTTCAGGGGTACAGTACACGTTTTCTTTTTATGTGAGATTTTTCAGTACTTTTTAATACACTTAATCATGGTACTCATTTGGGCCATCTACGAGGGTTGCAGATTGGAGAAACTGTTCTGCAGGAGTTCAGATCCTTCCTGGTAGTTCTATCTGATTTAGCTGCAGGAGGAGCAGTTGAGACCTTGGGATTCCAGAAATTGATCCTTAACATCTGCAGAAAGTCTTTGGAATAATTACTTGTCAAGGATTTTGTATCAACATATTGAGGATATCTAGCTTAACATTTCTATCGCAAGTAGGAAATACAGTGGAGAATTGCTAGAGTTTATGTGGTACTGGATGGGATGAAACTGGCTGAGACTGAATCCTAGGAAGACAAAATTACTATCAGTACAGAAGCCATGGATATTGCAGCTATTACTCTAGATGGGCTTACACTTTCCCCGAAATTTTCTCTGAAGGTTTATAGCTTCTGCTGGAAGTGGAACCGTGGTGGGTTGCTGCTGGTTCGGACCGGTTCTATAGAACTGTTAGTGGAAATTTGCCCCTGCTCACCGAACCGCCTGGCCATACCCGCAAACCGGTAGGGAACTGGCAAACGCGCACTTCTGACGCAACCCGAACCGATAGGGAAAGTAAGTGGAACCAACCCCTGAAGTGGAAGCTGAACCTAAAAGAGTTTTTGACCATTTATAGTAGATATGCTATTCCTGGACAAGTGAATGATCCATGCTTTGGCATCATTCAGTTGGACTACTGCATGTGGCTTCACTTGGGGCAGCTCTTTGCAATGACAGAGAATACAACTGCCTTGTTGGAACTGCAGGTAGGCAATTCTCCAGAATAATGTGGGTTTTGTTCCCTTTCCAATAGTCTCCACCATTTATGAGGCAAGAATCTCCGTCTTTCTATCCCTTACAGCATGCTTCAAATAAATGCATAAAGACCTCTGAGTGTGTTGTTGACATTTTGGTAATGGAAATAAATAGTTCCTGGTTCCCAGTGAACACCTGGATTATGTAACCACAGTCAATCAATCCTTAGCATGAGGGGCATCTATAAGAAACTGCCATACAGGGAATAGTAAGAGTTCTTTCTGAAGCTGTATTGTCAGCTGGAAGAGAGTTGTGCATTACACATTTACTATCTATCCATCAATAATTTCCACCAGCATCCATTTTTTAAATCTGAGTAGATAAATTACAATTGCTCTGGCATAGTCAGGAGAATATGCACTGCATGGACATACAGGTGACATTGCAATTCTTCTCCCCAATTCATTTCGATTGGCTACGGTGTTATTAGCAACTTCCTGTTGGTAACAGCTTCAGTTGCTGCATGGGTAATGTTGGAATAATGAAATTTCTCTGCAAAGTCCGTCCCTTTGATTATTCAGAAGTCAGATTGTCTATTCATGAAAGCTCACCATAATTTGTGAGAATATGTGAACTTGCCTCTTCAGTTATGTATTTTGTAAAAGTCTTTGGACTGGCCATTTGATAATTATGGCTACAGTGTTTAATTCTTTTGTATAGATTAATTGATTTGAGAGATCCTTGGGCGCTCTCTGGACTTGCTTTTTTTCTTGCAGACTTTTCATTACCCAAACTAAGTAACATCATCAGTTCTAGTAAGGAGTACGGTTTGCTATCAGTTTATATTCTGGTGGCTTACCCTGTCAGTGTTGGTGGAGGTGGTTTTAGAGATTATTTGGTTGGGCTGTTTACTGCTGGCTTCACCAGCAGTTTCTTGATTGGAGTATTGTTTACTTGATTGTTAGTCTGATGTTAATTTAGGAGTTGATCTATGCTGATCTGGGTGCTGATTGCTAATGGAGAGGTGCTTGGGTCTTTTTGTTCCCTTTTGGGCTGGGTGGTAGTCTCATTTGCATAGTCTATAGATCAGGGTGGGTCCTAGATCCCGTTACTGCCTGTTTGCTCAGGGACGCACTGCAGCTACGTGTGCGTTTTGCACATGTGCACGCATGTGCAGTACTTTTAAAAAGCAGTGCATGTGCAGAAGCAAAAACAAGATGGCAGAGCTTATGGCGCCGCCAAGAGAACAGGCTCGGGGACATGGCAGGCCTGGGTTGCTGCTGGTTCCAGTGAAACAGGCCGCCAAGTTACTAACGGTTCCATAGAACTTGTCCGAACCGGTAATTACCTACCGCTGCTATAGATGTTGTTAATGTCTATGTGTCAATGGATGGCTGATTTGTCAGAGTGCCAGACTTCTAGAAGTTCCCTGGCATTTTTGGACTTCAACCCTGAGCTACAAATATTGTCCTTTATTGATCAATTGATTTGTCTGCAATCCAAACCAGGCAGAAAGCATAAATTGTACTTTGTGGAAATATTACTGATTACTCAGTTGATTAAAAGTTTTCTTCTTGATCAGAGAACAGATTTTCTATTTTCAAAAAAGAACTGTTGCATCAATTAAAAATTTACAACAGGGAACATTTTTGCATAAACACTTCCTGTTTTAGTGCATTTAAGGAAATACTTACTCTGAGAAGTTACCTAATGTGACAACTATATCACTTAAAAACAAAGGAATTGTTTTTTGCAATAGTGTCTCATTGTGAGCAGACTGATACTTGCATGGTGGACTTAAACTGCTCCTTCTCCCCCACCCAGTACAGAGGCATCCTGTGCGTTTCCAAAATGTTTTTCAGAAGACACCCCAATGCTTTAAAACTAGTGAGGATAGTCACATTGGCCTGCAGGGAAAGGGAAAGTTTGCGCCATTTGTAGATGCTATTCAAGGGAGAAGTGAGCTCAATCAGAAATCACCCATAATTTCTCTAATGTGGACATTTATTACTTAATCAATCAATCAATCAATCCATCTGTAAACATTCATATAGATTATTTTTAATCAGTTCTGATCAATAGTAATAATAATGCGGACAATTGTTTATTACAACTTATATTTGTTCCATTGCCAGAGTGAGACTGCTATTAGAGTAATGGTATTAAAGCTCAAAAAGTGGTCCTTTTTGCTATCTAATCATCATTCAAAAGTTACATCATTGCAGCATTTTTAGAAAGGCATGTTTCATTGTCTTGCTGTTTAGACAGTATATCATAGGATTGAATATGGGTATGACAATGCTGTAGAAAAGAGAGAGTATTTTGTCCTGGCCTGGAGAATGGCTGGACTCTGGACTCATGTACATAAATATGGCGCTGCCATAGAAAAGCACCACAACTGTCATATGGGAACCACATGTAGAGAAAGCTTTGCGCTGTCCTTGTACAGATTGGATTTTCAAGATGGCTGCTAAGATGCGGATATAAGTCATCAAGATAAAGGAGATGGGAATAAGTAAGGTGAAAATGCACCCCACCGAAGTAACCGTTTGAACCATTTGGGTATCGGCACATGCTAGCTTCAGCAAAGCCGGCATTTCACAAAAGAAATGATCAATCAAATTAGAACCACAGAACGGCAATTGCCAGGTAAGAACAGTATGGATCACTGGCAATAAAAAACCAGTAGTCCAGCAGATCAATGCTAATTTCATGCACACTGTCTTGTTCATGAGGAAGACATAATGCAGTGGGTGGCATATTGCTACATACCTATCATATGCCATTACTGCAAGTAAAATGCACTCAGTAATAGCCAATGCCAGGAAAATATGCATCTGTATGGCACAGGCAGCCAATGCGATGGTTTGTCTTGGGCTTTGAAGGTTAGCCAACATCTGGGGGACTGTGCTGGAAGTATAGCAGATGTCCACACAGGCAAGTTGGCCCAGGAAGAAATACATGGGGGTATGAAGTCGCACATCCAACCAAATGAGCATCAGGATGATTGTGTTGCACACCAGAGTCAGAACATAGACAATACAAAAAAGTCCAAGCAAAAAAAGACGGATCTTTAAGCTTCTGGAAAAACCAAGCAGAAGGAATTCAGTCACATATGTTTGGTTCATCATGATGCTTTTTTTCTTGTTTGTTTGTTTCATTGGATATATTCATTGGACGAGGACCTGTATATATACATGAGGAACACAAAAAAAAACCCCACAATTGCATTTATAAATCTTACACAAACACCTTGAGACAATTTCACCAATGCATCCCATTATGTGGGGGGGGGACTCTCACTTTCTTATATTCTCAGCATTCATTTCAATATTTGAAAGGGGAAGGAAGCCTACTATATAGGACACCTGCACGATGGAGATTATAGGAGAATATGCACACCTGCAAAGTTTTCCCTTTGCAAAAATTGCAGTGATCACAGAGTATTGGGCAGTATCATACGTCTTCCACCCAAAGATACATATGGGGGTGACCATTAGAAAAAAGACAACCGTGTCTATGAGATACAGTATGTGATGCTGCTCACAATTTTTTTTAATTTTCACAAGTGTATGATATTCTAAAAGTTATAATATTCCGGTAGAGAATTGTTTAATACAACTATAAATGCTTGGGAAATGGTGATAAATCTGGTTAATTAAAACCCCTTGCAGTGAAATAGAATAGAATTCTTTATTGGCCAAGTGTGATTGGACACACAAGGAATTTGTCTTTGGTGCATGTGCTCTCAG
>JANHFT010009374.1:0-11365 GCA_032467955.1 Pseudoxenodon macrops
AAATGGCTGAAAATCAAGGTCAAAAATCAGCTGGCGGAGCTGACAGGGCAGCGCCTCACGTGCCCTCAGAAATGGCTTCGCCATAGGTTTGTCATCACCCGTATATAGATTGGCCTCTTCAGATCTGTTAGCCTAACCCATATTTGCTGGGACTGCTTAGTTAGAACTTTTACAGTTCTAACTAACATATTTAGAACTTTTACAGTTCTAAAAGAAATTTTTTTCCTTTTCTCCCATGTTTGTTTCTCTTTGATGTCTTAATATAACTTCTTGTCTCTCATAATAGCTTTGTAAAATTCTTTTTAAAGTTCCTTCCTGAAATCTTTGTCTTTCTTGATTTGCATTATCTTCTTAGCAATTTCCATGATATGTTCTGAGATCCAGTTTGTTTCCTTATTGTCTTGATCTTTGGCAATCTCTTTTCATCGTTGTCCTTAACAACTTCTTTAAATTGACTCCACAATTCTTCTGTTTCCCATCCATGAGTTTCAAAGTGATTCTAACTGGGAATTCGGTCTCTGAAATCCAGCAGTATGGCTTTTAGCATATTGGCTGGAGAATCTAGCAGTTACAGCTCTGTAGCTCTGGAGAATCCCAGAGAATATAAGGGACCTGATTTTTTATGTCATACTCAACTGTAGATCCTTTTATGCTTCCCTACATTGTTACAGTATAGCCAGGATGAAAATCACACTCCAAATAGTTTATTTCTGATTTCCCGATCTCCTATCAGCATAGTCACAGATGGCTAAGAAGCCAGCATTCAATATTTCAAGATTTGTTCATTGATGAGGAAACGAGGAGCTAAACCAGAAAAATGATATAATCTGTATTTTATGCACTCTAGACAGACAAGCAATGCAATTCTCCCCATATAATTAAGCGAGATATATGTATCTACTCATGTCATATATTGTCTACATTTTAACTAATGAAAGCAAAGTAATGCCTTTAGTTTTAAATGTTTTACCAGAACAGTTCTTCATTTTCATATTGAAAAGTCACAGTGAATTTAATAGGGTTACTCCCAGATAAATGGCAATGGCACCACGTGTTAATTATTATTATTCTTTGAAACTGATTTACTATTCTAGGCTAATTTATCTGACTTAATCAGAATTAAAAAATCACTCTATAAACTATGCTTCTCATCAGGTCAAAGACCACCCATTTCTTAAGATACCTGTTTGTTTTGTATTATATTTCATACATTTATATAATATGTTCCAAGCGTGGGTTCTAACTTACCTCACCACCAGTTTGCTGCCTCCCGTGCCTTGTGAGCACGCCTCGTGTGCACACCTTGTGTACGCACCTTGTGTGCACACCTTGTGTGCACGCATGCGCAGTAGAAAAAATCCTGAAAAAGTAAAAAAAAAAAGGCTGAAAACAAGATGCCGATTCATGCGCAGTGCCGGAAACTCAGCTTCTGTACATGCACAGAAGAAAAACAACCCGAAAAACATTCAAAAAAAAAATTTTTCCCCAAAAAATGGTGGCGCCCAGGGAGCAGAACCGGCTCCATGATGTCACTACTTGGTAAACCGGTAGGAACCCACCCCTGTATGTTTCCCTGAAAATAAGTTCTGGTCTTATATTATTTTGGGCTCCAAAATAATTTGGTTTATTTTTGGGAAAACCCAATTTCAGGGTCATCAGCCTGGCTGGCCATCCTGCCCTTGGTGCATGCACGAGAGGCGACAAGTGCAAAGGGACTGATGGTATCTAGTAGCAGCTACAGCTTGTTGGTCCCTTGATTGGCATACACTGAGGCTATGCAGCCCATACAGCGCAGGTGATTTCCTGTCCAAACAGCAGATGGAGGCAGAGGTTCAGGAGGCAGGTAATCCAGATGCACTGTGTGAGTCATAGGAAAGCAAAGAGTTAGTCAGCTGGAGTGGGCAGCAGGCCATGGAAGGCTCCTCTGTCTGGCGGCACTGGTAGCAGACAGAGGCAGAGGTGCAGAGTGGAAGGCAGGCAATCCCAACACACTGTGTGGGTCTCAGGAAAGCTGAGAGACATGAAGACGAGCCTCCAGTGGCCGCCCGCCTGCTCTTGCCCACCAACTCTCAGCTTTCCCATGACCTGTATGGCACATCTGGATCACTTGTCTACCGCGCCCCTGCCTTCATCTGCTGCTTGGACAGGTAATCAATTCACTTGCACTGTGCGGGATGAGGCTGGACACTGTTGGCCCATGCACATTTGCTGCCTCCTGTGCTGGCCTTCACACACCTTTCTCCTCCTATTTTCCCCACAATAACAACTCTGTGAGGATTGACATAAGTATCAGAAGCCTGGAAGTTTCTTGAAGTAAAATCACAGTTAATGAATCTTAAAAGCTAATCTTCTTAATTAATTTATAATGCAGACTTTTCATGTTGCAATGGATCACTTAAAGAAAAGCAAAATTCTCACTCCTGGTAAAAATCTACTTCTTATATCATTGCATCCAAGTCTTTCTATTCCACCTTTTAAAAAGTGGTTGGCTTTGCAGGATTAGACTTGTTTTGAAACTTCTCAATACTCCTGAGATTTCCCGCAGAAGATGCTTGATCAAAAATTTTATCAGTAAAAGAGAGGAAAGGTTTCTGCAGATACAACAGAACAACACTCAATAGTTATCTGGATGACTTATCTTTTTATCTCTTTGAATCATGTTCTAGTAGTCTACAACACAGAAATAATTTAGATTCAATACTTTATGTCTCCCAGTCTTAAATGATTTAATGCTATGTGATTGTTGAGAAAGTTAAATAATTGCAGCGTTTTGTTCAGAAATAGTCCTTTCCATATATTTGCTTCTGGTATATTCAGAAAGTATCTAGATAGGGAAATTTAAAATACTTTTGTAAAAATATATTACATTTAATAATTTTTCTGACTAAGAAAGACTATGTTTATTTTTGGAATTAACTCCAAACTCATCCAGATATATATTATACCTATGATATCTTATCCAGTCTTTATTCTTCCTTCAATTCACAGTGAAAGAAGTTTCTGTTTCAAGTATGTTCTTTAATGCATTCTTTTTTGTCTATCCATAGGCATTTTCTGCATGGCACACCAGTCAGCCAGATGTGAAACATTGCAATTGCAGAAATCCGTAATTAAAGAAGAAATACAATTATGCAATTTATGTTAATGTATTTGATCATGAAACATTGATTATTATTTTTTACAGTTTATATGCTATTTCTGTGCCCAATATCCTTTTTTGGGGACTTATTTAATGTCTTGGTACATTTTCTGAAAATATAATTACAGATTTGAAGAAACGCAAAGAACAAAGTACAATGTGGAATTAAAAATGAAGGTGGCTACTACTGCACACTTAAAGAATTGCAAAGGTAATGCGATATATATTTCAAAATAGAGCAAGGAATTTTCAACTGTAAACTCAAACATTTGATCAATCCACCTTAGGTCAGCTTGACATAAATGTGTATCAATGCACTGCATATTCCTCCTAGTTTGTGAGATGTAGGCAACCTTATACTGGCTTGCAAAACAGTTTCTAGATTAGAAACCCTCATTTGTATAGGAAAAACATTTATGGCTATATCTACAAGACTTGGCTTTTCCTACGAGCTCTAGGGGAAGGCTAGATAATCACAGTTTAGAAGTTTGATTTTTGATATCAGGGTTTTTTGTTTTTAATATTTTAGTCTGTTTGATTTTACAGTCTTAATGGGATTTTTGATACTCGGGTTTTGTTGTTTTTAATATTTTAGTCTGTTTGGTTTTATAGTTTTAATGGAATTTTATGTGTCTTTTAATCTTTGACTGGGAACTGCCCAGAGATGGTTGAAAGATGGGAGTCTCTCCCTCCCTCCATTTCCCCCTCTGTCTCTTATCAAATTTTGTGCTGCTCATCTCACAGATGCATATATACATACTGTACATACATGCTGGTATATCCTTATTGTTGACAGATAATGCTTCATGTGCAATGCCTCAGGTATCATCTCAACTGGTAGCATCTTATCTAGCTTAGAAAGAAAAGCATTGGATAAAACACTCAATAAACCAAACAATATTGGTGGCTGAAGTCAATAATGATAGGCCTACCTGGTGCTTGCTGCTTCTTATGACCTTTTCTGAAAATTACAAAATCATTTTGCTGTTATAAATCAATCAGATATTAATGGTTAAGCTTGAGCATTTCTTCTGACCATACACCAAACAAATTGAATGAAGCAGTAACGAAGGTCACTGATTATGTATTTCTTTGAGCTTCAGCCCTGTAACTGCCCACTTGATTGGGAAATTGTATTTGCACTTTGTACTTGCACTTTCAAAGATAGCTATAAAGTTTAGAATAGAATAGAAAAGAATAGAATAACAGAGTTGGAAGGGGCCTTGGAGATCTTCTAGTCCAACCCCCTGCTTAAGCAGGAAACCCTATACCACTTTAGACAAATTGTTATCCAATCTCTTCTTTAAAACTTCCAGTATTGGAAGTTTCACAAGCTCTGGAGTTTTAGGAGTCAGTTTTTTTCCATGCTACTAGGCATACTTGGCATCCTGATAATTGGAATCCTCGTTAGAGAGAACCTTATCTGCATAGCATGACTGTAGGAAAACCATGACATCCTCAATATTTTGTGTTTAAGATATGTTAGGATCACAGTTTTCTGAATTCAAAACCAACAAGATGAATCCCAATCTAATGTTCTTCTTTCTTTTGTTGGATTGCAGAGTAAAATTCAGAATTCTTACTCCTGATTGTATTGATAGCTTGATGTAGTTCTTCTGACAGCCTAAAAATGTCAATGAGCTATTGTTGTTTAAAAAACATTTTATATTTTACCTACTTATCATTTTAAATGTCAATATCACATATTTCGAAAAATTATGTATGTCATAGTCTTAATGATTGGAGAATGTGGGTCATGAAAGTCAAGGCAATTTCCCATCTAGTCATTCATGTACAAAATTCATTTAACATGAATCACCCATTGTAGAAATTTAATACTTCATTTGACCTGAACAACATTCCCAATCACATTAAACATCATAAAACCTTGTAAAAAATTCAACATCATATTAGAGAAGAAGTTAATACAAGTCCTTTCAGAACAGACAAGTAGGCCAGATGGGACATTAAAGAAAAGGCTATTGTAGGAGATTGCTTAATAAAGGTTGCATTTACAACCTGAAAATTAATTGTGTCTTCAAAAGAGATTCAAAACTGAATGTTGTTCAGATTAAAGAAGAGAGATATGTTAGCAAAAAGTAAAATAAAAAACTACATCGTAATGTAAAATAGCTTTCTTAAAAGTTTTCATTAAAGATAGTCATCTATGTGAATTTTCTAATTAATTCCAATTTAATTTTCTCATCCTAATTTTTTTTAAAGGATGCTTAATTGCTTCTGAGAAGGGTAATCTTTTTACGCAGTTGCAGATGAATCTAAGTAATCTATCTGAACTAGAATAAGTACATTTATTTCAAAAATATGGATATTGTATGACCAATGCAACACAAACAACACCAATATTACACTATGAGTGACTGAAGCAGTGAGTAGCAGTGCTTTTAGACTTAGCGTGTAGATCGATGTTAGACTTGCTTTGGACATAACTTCAATGTCTGGGATTTGATCTAGCCATCTGATGATTGATATTCTGCAAAGATAAGTCATGTGAAATTGGTTGAGCAATCTTGCATGCCTTTGATAGATAGTCCACATTTTAAAGCATATAGAAGGATAGTAAGTACCATGGCTTTGTAGACCTTCAATTTGTTGCTGGAGTAATTCCTTGACATTCCCACACAGTGGAGTACAATATGCCAAAAATAGAGTTTGTCTTTGCTATTCTGAAGTTAATGTCAGTATCAATAGTCACTACTTGGGAGAGAGTGCTACCAAGATAACTGAGTGGTCCACTGCCTGGAGTTTCTATCCTTTGATTATGATTTTGAGTTCTATATATGGTGCATTGGAAGCCAGCTGGTGCATGACGTCATCTAAATATGGATGGTATGGATGGTGAGTCCAAAGTTATCACAAACCATAGCAAATTTGCCCATATTAGCCCTGAGCCAGCATTCCGGGCACAGTCATTAGCAAAGGAAAAGTCTCTAAAACAGTTGTCTTCATTTTGGTAATAGTTTCTCCTCAATTTGAAGAGCTTCCCATCGGCTCTGTACTTAAGGATGATTCCTGCATTGCTGTCCTTGAAGGCATCATTCAGCACGACAGTAAACATCAATATACTGCATAATAATTAAAATAAATTGGATAAGCCAGATGTACTCAATTAAATGTTAGAGATGTCAGAATCTTTCATGGTGAGAATGCCTACTGGCAAAAACACACACAAGTTGATTAATAAAATTATTTTAGAAATATTGGTCTATGAACTGTCGTATTCATTGTTCTTAATTATATGGATACCTTTCTTACCCTAGAGAATAACACTGAGCCAGCAGGATAATATTGTATGTGAAAAGCAAATTTATTCCAAGGATAAACAACCAGAGGATAAATATCTGATTTTGCTTTTGTGATCAAATTTACACTTCGTATCAGAACAACAAATAAGAAATAAATAAAGATAAATAGGTAATTGGCAGTATGCAAAGGGTAGTAAGCAAAATTATAAAACACTAGATACATTTTACTGATTTCTAAAATTAGAATTAATGAAATATAACCAAACATTTGATTGCATTTTAATTATTTATAGATATTTACCAAGGAGAAAATTAGTATATTATTTATTATTTGTATACGTATAGCAGAGCTATATGTAGATATAGATTTAAATGGGTATGTATCATTTGCCTAGTAATAACTTATTGTAGTTTGTTTAATAGCACAAGATTATAAATCTCCCCTGAAGTGCACAAAGAAGAAACAAAACAACTTTGAAGGGATAATAAGAGAGAATTAAGGCAAAATAACAGCAATTAAACCCAGTTCCCTACATTCTGCTGGGTACTTCATTGGGGGCAGAGATATTGGATGAGTGAAGAATGCCAGGACTATATGTCAAGAGTCATAGCAGAGTCATCCAAGATGAGAGGATCATCCAGAGGTGGGTTCCTAATGGTTTGGTCCAGTTCTACCGAACAGTTAGTAACCCGGGTCTGCCACGCTCCTGAGCTGGTTTTTCAGCACTGCCATCTTGGATTTTGCTTCTGCGCAGAAGCTTTTTAAAAGAACTGTACAAAGCATGTGCACGCAGTCGCAGTGCGCCCCTAAACGAACTAGCAGTAACAAGATTTAAAACCCACCTCTGGGGTCATCCTAATCACCCCCAAAAATAAGCAGGCATCTATGTTGAGCAGTGAGTAATATAGGAAGATATGAAAGGCAGATAATTACTTCAGTGACAAATGGAAAAGCATAATTTCATTCTGTGTGAGAAAAGGCAATAGTAAACACAGAAAACCACATGAACAAAAATAATAAAAGGTTGGAGATATGCTGCCAGATGAAGAGGCACTCAGATCAGACGACACTCAACATGTTACTGAGGCACAGCTGAAGACCATTCACAGTAGCAATAGCACTTAGACTTATATACTCCCTTCATAGTGCTTTACAGCACTCCAAGCGATTTACAGAGTCAGCATATGGAAAGCTGAGTCAACCATGAGCCTGTCAGGATCAAACTCCTAGCAGTCAGCAGAATTAACCTGCAATACTGCATTCTAACCACTGCGCCACCACAGTATCACAGTACTACCGTAGTGATATTAATGACATGACTAAATTAAAATCGCCAGAACATTTAGTTGCTGAGTCTGCCATATAGCAAAATAAACAAAGAAACAAATATAAAAAATACCTCAAACTGAATGACATAGGAAAGCTCAAAACAGTGAAAGATGAATTTTCTTGTTTTCTTCTTTTGAAGATGTTTTGCTACTCATTTAAGAAGCTTCTTTAGCTCTGACAGGATAGTAGGGAATGGAAGGATTTATATTCCTTGCAGAAAGCTGGTCATTTGCATCCTTTTAGAGGGTCGTTGAAGCACTTGGAGGTTTATCTGTGTTCTCAGGGTCACCTGAGTAGTGCTTCTGTTTCCTGTAGTCTGCAATTTTCCCTCTGGAAATCTATTTCTATTCCCACACCATTCAAATGGTGTTCATCTCAAATTGTATAGCTAAAGGTCTGTAGAGGTTCTCAGTCATTCATGTCATGGTTATCCCAAAGGTGCTTTTTCAGGAAGCAACTGGACTTTCTTGTTTTTTGTTTTGAACACATTTTGCTGAGGACACAGATAAACCTCCAAGTGCTTCAATGACCTTCTAAAAGTATGCAAATGACCAGCTGTCTGTAAGGAATATAAATCCTTCCATTCCCCACTATCATGTCAGAACTGAAGAAGCTTCTTGGATGAGAAGTGAAATATCTTCAAAAGAAAAAACAAGAAAGTCTAGTTGCCTCCTGAAAAAGCAGCTTTGGGACAACCATGACCTGGATGATTGAGAATCTCTACAGACTTTTAGTGAAAGATGAAATGAATTCACTGTATACTGATGTATCAACAAATTGAGATGGACTGGGACATGAAAAATCTAAAGGAAGTGACACTGTTTTCGCAGTTAGGAAGGTTATAGTGAGAACAGCTACAATGCAATCAGTAACTGCATAATATCAATTAGGTTTAAGGGATAACCCTTGAACATCCAAGTTTATGATTCAACCACTGATGTAGAAGAAGAGGAGCTGGATGAGTTTTGTAATCAAGTTCCATTTAAAATGCACAGCACATGCAAGCAAAGTGTGTTGCTTGTGTATGGATACTGGCATGTCAAAGTGAGGGAAATTAAGGAGAAAAATGTAGTTGTATGATATGACCTATGAAACTGGAAGGAAGCAAGAGAATGCCTTATAAATACTTCCCAATCCAATGATTTCACAATAATGTCTATATACATGGACATCACCAGAGGAAGTACATAGAAATAATATTGAGTTTAGTATTGATAGAAGGAGATGGAAGACTTGCAATAGCAAACATTTGGACAGGGAATGACTGAAACAGATTATAAACTGCTCCAGAGGTGGGTTCTGACTCTTCTTACTGCTGGTTCATTCAGGGTCGAGCCTCGAGTGCGTGCGCAGACAGCAATCAGAAAATAGGTTCTGCGCATGCGCAGAAGCAAAATCCAAGATGGCAGTGCCCAAGAGACACCAACAGAACCGGCTCCGTGATATCATTGCGGAGTTACTACTGGTTCTATAGAACCGGATAGAACCAGTAGGAACCCACCTCTGAACTACTCATGTGCAAGTTCTTAGTTAAGCTAGAAACCAGTTTCCATAATGTGATCATCCGCATACAGCCACCATTTTCACCATTGCTTGAAATCCTGATCCTCATTGACATATGTGATATTTCAGTTTTTTTCTTTTTGATAAACTTACATTTCTAAAATTCTGTTTTCACTTTGTCATTATGGGGTACTGAGTATAGATTAATGAGAAAAAAATTGAATTTCAACAACTGTAGAATCAGGCTGCAGCATAAAAACATTGACAAAACTGAAGGGGGTCTGAATATTTTCTGAGCGTGCTGTATGTATTTTATTGAACAGGGTAAATTATTACTCAAAATGAGTCCTTGAAAGGCTTATAAAAATCAAGCAAAATGATTTTGGGCTGAACTTAATGACTCTCACTGGAATTGTGCTGAATTCCTTTTGCATCTATTTCAATAAGTCATGAAAAACTGACTATGATTCAAAGCTGACATGACAATCTAAAATTGTAACACAGAAATAGTATACCTTCCAAGTTGTGCTGGTGGGATTATAAACAAATTGGAACACGTTATCATCTTTAAAATGAGGCCTCGCCCAATTAACTAGTCCTTTTGATTGATTTTTTAAAAAGAAATTGAGAAAATCATTCAACAGTTGCTTATACTGAATATTGCAGTTAGCTTATTGTCCATATTTTTTCCTGAGGCACATACATAGATGTAACATAAGAAATTGATTCAGTTCCTGCTGTTAGCTATTATTACAAGGAAAGAAAAAAATTAAAATACATCCTTCATTGAATCGGTGGTAGCGACACATGTAGGAAATTGTTTGCATTGGTATATTAACAACAAAAAGGTTTAAATCCTACATTAGAATAGAATAGAATTCTTTATTGGCCTAGTGTAATTGGACACACAAGGAATTTGTCTTTGGTGTATATGTTCTCAGTGTACATAAAGAAAAAATAAAATATATTCATCAAGAATCATAAGATACAACACTTAGTGATAGTCATAGGATATAGCCATAAGTGGGAAGAGATAGGTACTAGTAAGGATGAGAAGAAGAATAGTAGTACAGTCTTAGTAGTTAATTTGACAGTGTTGTGGGAATTAGTTGTTTAGCAGAGTGATGGCATTCGGGGAAAAACTGTCTTTGTGTCTTGTTGTTCTGATATGCATAGCCCTATAGAGTCGTTTCGAGGGTAGAAGTTGAAACAATTTTTCTAATAATACAATAATTGTATTATTATATAAGGAATACACAGTTCCACTAATTTAGGAGAATGCAATCCATTGTTTAGAATAGTTTAAATTTAATAAACTGTAATATCCTGATGTCCTTGGAACTGTTTCTCTTAGTTGTAATGTTCCATCTCTCAAAATTATATATATATTTTTAGAAAGGAAGGCTACTTAAACTGATACTTGGGGCTACCTTGGAGATTTCAGTGTATCCTATCAAGATTACTGTTGTCGTGCAATCCCCAGAGTTGCCTTCAATAAGATGGGAGGCTATATAAATCTGATTAATAAATAAAATAAATTAATGAAGCCTCAAATAAAAGCAACGAAGAGAGGATGTCAAATTGTGCATTGCGTCAAATGTGGCATTTAAACTTGGTAGGATCACTTAGGGTCAGTTGTGTAAAGGCATCCTGTTACTCAGTTAGATTGGTGATTTTGGCAAGTTTGCCCTTTTCCATTCTAGGAAACAACTTCAAATAGAGACACTGGCTCCTGCGCAGCATCCGTGCTAAGCTTCTTGTTAGAATTTGAAGTCTAGGTGGATTAGAATTAGGTGTTGAATCTTCAGTCCGCAGCCAAGACTAGAATAAAAAAATCCTCTTCTGAACTTTCAACCCTCACCCTCATTTTAAGTTCTTTAATCCACACTTCCATTTTGTAATCTTTAACAAGTTAAATAAAATAAAGCTAGCAGGGTTTATTGTCCTATTAATGTTTTAAGATTGAATCTGGGTCAGTCACCGGGACTAGAGGTTTATTCTTCCGAGCTTTTGGATTCGTGCTGGAGCCCATCTTCAGGGAGTACAAAAACTCGGAAGAGTAAACCTCTGGTCCCGGTGACTGACCCAGATTCAATATTGCAACATTATTCTGGGAGATGTATATTTGCC
>JANHFT010009376.1:0-12387 GCA_032467955.1 Pseudoxenodon macrops
CTCATCTCCGTTTCAAAGCCAAAGAGCCAGCGCTGTCCAAAGACGTCTCCGTGGTCATGTGGCCAGCATGACTAAACGCCGAAGACACACAGAAGCTGTTACCTTCCCACCAAAGGTGGTCCCTATTTTTCTACTTGCATTTTTTACGTACTTTTGAGCTGCTAGGTTGGCAGAAGCTGGGACAAGTAACGGGGATTCGAACCACCGAATTGCCGACCTTTCAATCAACAAGCTCAGCGTCTTAGCCATAGTATAGCCTCCCTGTAATCCTGGCCCATGAGTGATCTGGGCCTGACTGTAGCAAGAGCTGGCTTGCTGCTCACAGACCCCGAGGGTGCAAAGCTTCTCCTGGTGGCCTCCACACCCACAGCAAACTTGCTCCGGGCTGTGAAAAGAACATTTTCCTTTGTTTACCAAGGAGGTGACAAAGGAAAGGAAGAACAAAGCCCAGCAAAACCCGGGAAATAATTGACTTTGGAATTGCCCAACCAGTTTCCCAGCTTCCTCTTGCCTCTGGATGAAAATGGCCTAATTAAATAAACTGCAGTTTATTTGCGGGCTGAGCCTGTCTCCCTGGCACACGAATTGCAACAGCCAAGCTCAGATCTCATGCCTGGTGGGCATCAAACAAGCCCCCTTGGGAGAGGGGCATCTGGGCACATAGCCTCCTGCTGCCCCTCTTCCTATTTGTGCCTCTTTAAAACTAAGCAACAGGTAAAGTATATGTGGTACCTTGCTGACTAGTAGGATCTTGGAGTCCTAGTGGATAACCATTTAAATATGAGCCAGCCGTGTGCAGCAGCTGCCAAAAAAGCCAACACAGTTTTAGGCTGCACAAAGAGAGGGATAGAATCAAGATCACGTGAAGTGTTAATATCACTTTATAAGGCCTTGGAAAGGCCATACTTGGAATACTGCACCCAGTTTTCGTCACCATGATGTAAAAAAGATGTGGAGACTCTAGAAAGAGCACAGAGAAGAGCAACAAAGATGATTAAGGAACTGAAGACTAAAACATATGAAGAACGGATGCTGGAACTGGGTATGTCTAGTTTGATGAAAAGAAGGACCAGGGGAGACATGATAGCAAGAGCACTTATATACCGCTTCACAGGGCTTTACAGCCCTCTCAGCAGTTTACAGAGTCAGCATTTTGTCCCCAACAATCTGGGTCCTCATTTTACCCACTTCGGAAGGATGGAAAGCTGAGTGAACCTTGATGATAGCAGTGTTCTAATATTTGAGGAGCTGCCACAAAGAAGAGGGAGTCAAACTATTCTCCAAAGCACCTGAAGGCAGGACAAGAAACAATACAGGGAAACTAATCAAGGAGAGAAGCAACCTAGAACTAAGGAGGAATTTCCTGACACTTAGAACAATTAATCAGTGGAACAACTTGCCTCCAGAAGTTGTGAATGCTCCAACACTGGAAGTTTTTAAGAAGATGTTAGATAATCACTGATCTTACAATTCCAAATATGTATATCAGGCAATGCCTTGCTAAAACTGAACCACCCTCCCTTGACCTGCTTGCCCATAATGAGGGGCCTTCTGCAGACGTCCTTCTTGTGATGTTCATGGGTTGCAGGTGGCCCCTTTTAGGGAACACACTCCATCCATTTCAAAAGCAACTATATTGAAAGCAGACCAAAGCAGTACCATTCTAGAAAGTTTGGCCCTTAGATTAAGTCAGTGGTACTTTTGATGTGTTGGGTAAAAAGAAATAAACAATACTGTTTCCGCCTTTGCTTTACTTTGGTAATTGATGCCCTAAGTTACATATATGTGACGGGAGATGTAGAAGCAGATTCTTCTGCAGGAGCAATATCTTCTTTAGTCTTGAAGGCAAATGGCTTACACTCCATTCTAGTCCAAGGGAATAGGGAATAAAAGGAAGGAGGAGCAAACTGAAAAAAAATGAGTCAATTGTTCTATTGCAGTCTAAAAAACAGATTGCATTTAAGTTGCTTTTTAGCAGTTGAAATACTAGGATCAGCAGATTTTCTCAAATCAAATCAGTTGTCTTACATCTCACTTTTTTGAGATGCAGAGCAGGGAATATTTTTTAAATTTTTATTTATTTCCATTCTGTGTTTTTTATTGTTTTTCATTTTTACCAGTACTTGCATTATGTTTTTTGGGGTGTGTTTGCTTTTCATTCTTCTCTTTCCATAAGCATTTGTGGCTTTTTAAGTTTTAAGTACTGTAAAAGTATACTGTATATATATACTGTATAATCTGGTTTTCTTCCAATAAAGCATTTTGGTTACATTTGCTCCCTAGTGTTAACTAGTTACATAATTAACAAATTGTGCAACTGCATTTACTAAATTAACATTTAGGATAATTTAAACAGACAACTATAACTATAATTAAAATTTAGGTAATTAACTAATTACTGTGCATTTCTATAGCTCAGGAATTGGATACTTGCTTTTAATGGTAACGTTCAAAGGCAGAAAAAGTAGTTTTACTGTGTGCTCACCATCAAGGTGAACATTTAAAGAATCATGAAACCAGTAGCATAAACCCAAGGAAATTGGAATTTCTTTTTTCTTGAGCAATAGACTTCCAGTGAACGGGTTCGGTCTGAAATGGAAAAGCAAAAGCAGTTTCCCACACATTGGAGAATCAATTAATCAAATTGATTTTGTTATCTTCTCTGACCTTCCTGTGCAAAGGTTTCATGGTGTAGCTTTTAAAAAGGTTCTAGGAAATTATAATAATTGGGGAAAGTCCCTGAGAGACACACACCTTTGAATGAAATGGAATATCCTTGCTGATAATTAGATAATTTACTAAAAGTATTGTCTTTTTTCCTCTTTAGTTTCTGTGCTTGAAGAATATAAGAACATTCCTTTCTGCCTGCTGTGAAATATTTGGAATGAAGAAGAGTGAACTCTTTGAAGCATTTGACTTGTTTGATGTTCGTGATTTTGGAAAGGTATTTACAAGGCATTCCTTACCTTTATAAGACTGTGTTTATGTATGTTACAATTACTGCAGAATGATTGCTCTCTGTATTGATGCAACTGATGACTGATTAGTAGGTACACCAGTTTTTTAACATGGGAAATTTATCTTGGTAGCACTGGTTCAAAATTGTCTTTGCAATCCCTGTGATTGTGGTTTGTTTTCTTCACACGGGGAAATGTTTATAAAGATATATAGTCACAGAGAAATTAAAGGTGGTGTTACATCAGTGATGGGTTTCACATTTTGTTACCACCAGTTTGCTATGCATGCGTACCTTCTACACATGCATCCAGCCTCAAAAACATGTCTAAATAGGAGCCATAGGGCTGGGGCGGGAGGAGGGGAGCACCCGTGATTTCCGTTACCGGTTTAATTGAACCGGTCTGAACTAGCTGAATTCCCCCTCTGTGTTACATCCATTTAGGTGGAAAGAAAAAGATTACCAAATCTTGAAATAATTTATTAGCTTGACCCATTCGGAAATAGCCCTCCCAACTTGACACTGCATTAACTGAAGATAAATTGTGATCGGAATCACCCTAATATTTTAAAGGAAGGAATGCTTAATGTAATAGTGGACATGGTTTCACGTATCAAGGGCATGATACCCTTTAAAAAATAGTTTATGCTTTTTTTGACAGCTCTGGTTGCTGATGCACAATGTGTTTCCTCTGTGAGCTTTAGGAACTACACTAGCATGGATATGCATCATTTCTAAAGTAATTTGGACAGGAAGGATGACACATAGTTTTATTCTTTTGTCTGGTATTTTATAAACTTTTTAAAAAGGAAAACAAATTTCAAGAAAGCCGTAGTTAAGTATCCGTCACCCTGTACTATTTTAAAATTAAACTAGAATTAGAATTAGACTAGAACCCTTCCAAGCTCCCTTCCAACTCTGTTATTCTATATTCTATTCCTGTTTCAAAGTGGGAATCATGAATCCTAGTCTGGAGGAATTTAGCAGTTTTACAAAGTTTTAGTTCAATCCTATTATCAACTTGGATTTTTTTTTTAATTGTACACTGAATGTCATGGATACTTGGGAGGAATCTTGGAAAGTTACTGATAATTCCTTATCCGACCTTTCTCACAGAACTTCCAGGGTTTTTAATTTAAAAACCATTACATCATTGGAAGCCTGTAGTGTGGGCTCACATTTGGAGTCATTAGAAACTGTACAGGATTTTTTTTTCTTAACACTGAGCCAATTTTCTAGGACAACTAGAGACAAATGCTTTGAATAGGCTTCGTATTAGAATGCTCACATTTATGTGAAAGGTAGAAAACCCCCAAATTTAAGACAATCTTACCTTCCTCCCCAAGAATTTAAGACAATTCTTAAAAAAGAAAAGAAGAGGGAGAAGGAACAAAAGTGCCAAAGAAAAATCACAAATGTATAAGTGCAGACATATACTAGAAATTATGCTAAAAAGGACAGGGTCAGAAGAAAAAGCTAAATTAACATTAATTTAATTAATAATTCTAATTAAAATATCCACGTCTCTATGGAAAGAAACTGCAACCAAACACACACATTCTTTTCCTATTTCCCAGCAAAAATGGGGGGGGGGGGAAGAACTAGAAATAAATAGGACGGAGATGGGGTCAAGGGAGGAGTACTGTAGAGGGAATGTAAAGGAAGGGGAGGAAGACTAACCAGGAGGGAAATGAGACAAGGTTAAGGATACTTGGGAAGGGATGGGGAAGACTATTTATGATAAGTTCCACTGAATTCAATGACTGTTATTCCAGAGTTGGATTAAAACTGTTATCTTCTGGCTGAGGAGTGTCCTCAGGTAAAGTTAGGGTTTTTAGTTCCGTTAAGACCCTGTGAGATGTTGAAATGGTCATTCAGTGAGGCAGGATAAGAGTCTAATAGTCCTACCACCCTTTTAGCATCACCCTTTTGATGCTATTCATGTATAGAGGTGAATGTAAGGAGGCAGGGGAAGATGCCTCACCCTGAATTTAACAGAATAACCTTGGAGGTCTTCTAGTCCAACCCTCTGCTCAAACAACAAACTCTATACCATTTCAGACAAATGGTTGTCCAATTTCTTCTTTAAAAACCTCCAGTGTTGAAACACCCACAATTTCTGGAGGTAAGTCGTTCCACTGATTAATTGTTCTAACTGTCAGGAAATGTCTCCTTAATTCTAGGTTGGTTCTCTCCTTGATTAGTTTTCATCAATTGCTTCTTGTCCTGCCTTCAGGTGCTTTGGAAAATAGTTTGACTCCCTCTTCTTTGTGGCTATCTGCTATCATGTCTCCCCTAGTCCTTCTTTTCATTAAACTAGACATACCCAATCCCTGCAACGATTCTTCGTATGTTTTACCTTCCAGTCCTCTAATCAACATTGTTGCTCTTTTCTACAAAGAGTCTCAACATCTTTTTTAAATCATAGTAACCAAAACTGAATGCTCTATTCCAAGTGTGGTCTTACCAAGGCATTATAAAGTGGCATTAACACTTCATGTGATCTTGATGCTATACCTCAGGACTGCACAGGCTTCTTTTGCTCAAGGCATCTCCCAAGAGTAATAATTCTAGAGACAAGGATGGTGTTCATAGGGTGTCTTAGTGAGACTGGGTGACTTACATTATCTGCCTTTCTGCCTCTATTCAATCTCTTTGCTGGCATTACTTAACAGCTAGTTCTTGACTTACAACCACCCATTTAGCAACCATTTGAAGTTAGAATGGCACTTACAGCGGGTCCTCACAATTACAATTGTTGCCGCATTGTCCCATGTTCACGTGATCAAAATTCAGGCACTTGGCAACTGTCATATATTTATGATGGTTGTAGCATCCAGGGACGTGTGATCACCATTTGCAACCTTCTCAGCTAGCTTCCAATAGGCAAAGTCAGTGGAGGAAGCCAGTTTCGCTTAATGACAGTATTGTTCATTTAACAACTGCAGTGATTTGCTCAGCTATCGTGGTGAACAAGGTTGTAAAATTGGGTGGGACTCACTTAACAACTGTTTTTCTTAGCAATGGAAATTCTGATCCTAACTTTGGTCATAAGTCAAGGTCTACCTGCACAACTATGTGCCTTTTCGTCCTTCCAATCCCTTCATTTTTCTATCATTTGTGTGTAGTTGGGGGCTGCATTAACAATTATTATTGGGGAGAAATAATGTCAGTATGTTTAGTATGGGTTAGTTTTATATTCAGTATGAGTACAATGCCCATCAGGGCGAGGTTTTCAAGTGGATTCTTGTTCTTGCTGTGCCTTTTGTCTCTAGTCTTTTCCTTTGCATTTTGTTAATAGCAGAATACAATTTGAGTTCAATCTATTTGTCTTGAACAAATGCAATAGCATTCAAATTTTAAAAGAGCAGTGTAATTAGTGATTTCTATCTAAAGGTTTATGAGAAATGGAAAATAACTCAAGATTATGAATTTATAACTGCAGGTCCTGGCTTCCCTTGAGAGGCAGACAAAAGCATCATTTGTCACAATTTTTCTTGAGACTTGAACTCTTCGTTCCATATTCGCCATTTGTATAGATGTGTTGTTTTATTCTCTTTACCTTCTAGCTGTTTTTAAGAAGCATAATTTTGTTTTAAACTGAACTTTTCTATTTGTAATGGCAAGAAGAGTGTGGAAGAGTTGTTGTATTTCTTGCTTGTTTCCCCCCCACTTCTTCTTCTTTCATTGCTATGGAGATATAAACTAGATATAAACATGATTTCTTTTCTGGACTGCTACACAGCTCTACCGTTAACCACTCCAAATGCTGCAAGGATATTTTTGTGATTTATTTCTTTAATCTTCTTCTGCCCATTTTGCTTTTACTCCATATTGTTCTGATTCCAGTTTTATGTGACTGTAGCAGGAGTGGGTTCTAACTTACCTTGCCGCCGGTTTGCTGCCTCCTGCACTGTGTGGGCGCGCCTCATGGGCACATGCTTGCCTTGTGGGTGCACGCATGCGCAGTAGAAAAAAAATTCAAAAAAGGGGTAAAAAACAAGATGGCGATGCATGCACAGTGCCGGAAACCCAGCTTCTGCGCATGCGCAGAAGAACACCCCCAAAAACTTTTTTTCTCAAAAAATAAAAAAATAAAAAAAGATGGCAGCATCCACGGACCAGAACCGGCTTCGTGACATCACCAGCAGCTTACTACCTACTTTGTAGAACTTGTCCGAACTGGTAGGAACCCACCTCTGGACTGTAGGCTGCTGTTTCCAAGATCAAACTTTGCTGCTTCTTTTTCTTCTTCCCTCTCTCTCTTCACCATATACTGAACCAGGATCCACTCAATAAATAAAGTTGCATGATCATGATTGTGCTCGGACCCTTAAACTGTGCTAAAATATGCTATATAAAGATACTCTGCATTCTTTACTTCTCAATTTTTAGTATCAGTTCTGTAAAACTTGGTAGCTTATTGTCATGCATATGTGTTTTCTGGCATTACACAGCATGCAAATTTGATCTTAGCTGATATTGATTGGGTAGACAAACTTTAGAAAATTCCAGGGACATAGCCTAGATTATGGAGCTGCAGAAACATATTGGAAGAAAGCGATGACCGAGTGTCTAATGATGTGAATGAAAAATGTGGACATGCCCATGGAGTCAACAGGAGTTGATCTTCAGTCAAAGGAGATGTCACAGTTTAATCAGTCAACCTGACATTACTCCATGAAACGCATGCTTGAATTTCTCACTTGAAAGGTAAAACATATCCCTGGAATTTAAAACTCAGCATACTTCACTACTAAACATTTCAGTAAGGTAGGACCTAGGTAACTCACTGACCCATAACTGAAACAAGGTGTGCATGTTGTCAACAATATAAAGGGTTAGGAGAATGTTATCTTAACCCAAATCAGACCAGAATTTATCACCTAATCAACTATGTGGCATAACTTATCCTGAACAAGTACAAACTCTGCTCATTATTCTTTGAGGGAAAAGTGTGATAGAAGATTGCTGAAAAGAAAGCTCATTGCCAAGGCCTAGCAGTGTAGGAAAAACCTCCAAATGCCAATTGGCTGAAATGGACAAGCTACCTTTTACTTTCTGTCTTCTTCAAGGGGAAGCCCTGAGTTGCCTTACTAGTACTATCCTACTTCAAGGAAACCATGCAATTCCTGGAGGATGTAGGTGGAAACCCCAAATATCACCCTTTGACCCAGTTAATTTGAGTGCTATGAGAATCACTGATTGGAAAGGGGATCATTGGGTTAATTGTGTGAACAGAGCCATTAAATGACTTGAAGCCTTCTGGATATGTATTATAAGTAATGTAAGTGGCTGTACAGCCCTACACCCACCTCTCTTTTTTGCAGTCTAGCTATAAAGTTTCTGTTAGGTTGCTGTACAGATCTTGTATTTAGGAGGCTGGTTCTTGAAATGGGAACCTCATGAACTGATGAGTTGGTACTTCTTTGGTTGTTGTGTCTAGTTTGGGGTACCTTCAAGTCTTGGAGTCAGCAGTAGACAGTGAATAAGACACAAGATTGGGTCTGTTCATTTGCAGGCATTACAATGGAGGAAGGTTACTACCTAAGCTTATTCCCAGAATATGAATGTATTGCTTGGCTTTAACTGCTGACATCTCTTCCCATTCTCCGCCTGCCTTGTATGAGTACTTCTACACTCAGATTGTTGGATTATGCAGGTCATTCATTTTCTCTAGGAAATTTCCACATTCACTGTTTATAATTAGTCAGGACTATAAATGTAGGAACTAAATTAAACCCTGTGAAGAAAAAAGTCATGTGTAGAACTAGACATGTGAACGATCCCTCCCTTCTGCAAAGTCAGGTTGTGATATCAGTGAACAGCTGATGGCCGATGGGTGTGAGTGGCTTCAATAGACAGCCTTAACTTGTGGGGACACCACTAAGGGGGAGGTATTTTTGTTTTTTGAGTCAGTGTGTGACCCCTGGCAACTGCCTGGTCTAGTCCCTGCACTTTTCTTGCAAGGTTTTCAGAAGTGGTTTGCCATTGACTCTTTCCTAGGGCTGAGAGAGAGTGAACTAGCTGGTTTTGTCCTTAGGGCAGGTCTAGAACTCATCAGTCTCCTGGTTTCCAGCATCATACCTTAACCACAGGTTAAGTTGTGGTTCCCTCGATATGAGTGTTGGAAATTCTCAGTTTATGTAAAAATCATGCAATGGCCTTCCTATTGCAGACAGACATGTTGTAAGTGTAGATGATGTCACACACATGTTGTAAGTGTAGATGATGTCATAGTATAAATGGGAAAGGAGTAGGGCTTATCCTAATTCCTTGCATATCAAGATCCTCTGACCACCTAAATACAGCCATATTTTACTGCTAGGTATGGATTAAAACTAGCCTTGCATCTGTTGTATTGGGTTCCCTTGTCCTGTTGGTTTATGATAAATGTTAACAAATTGTTTCCTAATAAGTTCAATATCTGAACAGGGACTAGCTGTACTTATTGTAGAAGAGAGCTGTCAAACTCCCGCCCATGGTCCAGATATGTCACACCCATGCCCAGTTTAGCGAACTAAACTGATATATCATGTGATGCTGCTGTGTGTGATAACATTTTCAAACTGGATAGAATTTGACTAAAGAATAATGTGCTTAGAGCAGGGAAATAAAGAGTAACTAGATGTTTTAGATACAATAGAATCAGGTAATGGGGAAACAAAAGTTCCAAGAACCAAATAGATTAATTTGATTAAAAGCAATCTGATAACCGAGACACTTCATTTTCTTTCCAATTCCAACAGTAGATAGAGAATCCATCTAGAACTCAAACTCCTGGCCCATGGGCCAGATGCGTCATGCCCATACCCGGTTTAGCGAAGTGGGAAAAAGTCCCTATATATCACGTGACGCTCCCGTGACAATGTGAGTTTGACATCCCTGTTATACAACCCCCCCTTCCCAATAAATGAGTTCTTGTGTTCAGGGTTATACCCAGCGAAATCTACTTATCTTTCCTACAGGTTCGGAAGCGCTCGCTTTGCGTGCTTGCTTTGCTAGCAAACGTGCCTTCGTCACACATGCTTTTCACCCACTGCACATGCACAGAAGGCTTTGCGCAGAGTATAACCGCCCCCCAGAAATGGCGACGTTCAGGCAGGTGGGTGGAGCTTTGTGCTATGGCCACCAGCAGTTCTCCAAACCACCAGCCGCCGCCGCTACCTACTCGCCCTAACCGGACCAAGTAGGTAGCATTTCACCACTGGTTATACCCTTCCCTTGAACTATGCCCCATATTTTTCTTTTTTTATGGGGGAGAACTGGTCCTGAAAGACATTGTGACCCCCTTGAGCAAGTTGATTCTTGTTTCTTGTCTTTCAGTTTAACTAACATGTTTTCAACACTCCATATCTGACTTTGCCACTAGAAATAACGAAATTGTGCAAGTGCAGTGCATTCCACTATATTTATTCTTTTGTGTGATGATGAAGGGAAACTAGTGTTTTCTAACGCAGTTGTGACATATTGACAAACTGTTAAAGGAGGTGATGCAGAGACTGTAATTTTCTGGAAACAAGGACCAGAAAAAGAAAGATTTTCTCCTATAAGGATATGGCTGCATGATTTTCTATAACCTGAAACACTTATTATAACTAAAGAGTTTTCAGTAGTAATATATTGTATGAGCATGCAATTATTACAGTTTCTATTTCTTAATCAAGGATCTTGCCATAACTTGATACAGTGCAACAGTCTCTCTTGCCAAAGAATGAAAATGATGAAAAGGGTGTTATTTTTAGTTTAAGAGTCTGTAGAAACAGCAACAATACACATTTGATATTCAAAGCATACGTAAAAAGAAACATTTAACTTGGTTTTGCTTTTCCCTCCCTGTTTGAAGAGAACTGTTAACAGTTTTTTATAGGTTTGTTGGCAAAGATCACAGATGATGAATTGTAGCTGTAGCCTTATATATGATTCCTTTATCTTCCATTCTCTGTGCAGCAAAAAAACTCTTAACAGCAGGTGTAACAATAGCTGGGACTATATATGCACAGTCTTTAGTATTGCACATTGAATTTCTTTAGCTCCTTTTAATGTAATCTTTAATACAGAACTTGTTTGTGCTTAAAGGTGGACTGATTCCCCATTTAAAAATAAGAAACTTAGCATCTATTATTTTGCTAGTCTTTACTGAATGGTTTTATGAAAGCATTTATTTCATCGTGATCTCTTGGTTCTGCTTGGTAGAAACATCACCTATATGTTTTCTTTAACTGATATAGAATAATTTGCATTAATGGGGAAAACTTCCCGCAGCTTATACAACATTTTAGAATCATTTTCTGCTCCAGAGTGGTCCTTTGCTTTGAATTGTCTTATGCATCAATTCCATACACCTGCCCCCTCCACAATGTAAATTTGGCTTTGAATCTATGGTCGAGCTATTTTAGTACAGTTATTTTATAGTGAAATAGTTTTGTGTTGCCTTAAAAATGTGATGAGCTAAGCTTTTATAGATTAGAAAAGGGCTGAGTCAAAGAATTTGAATGAACAAGAAGTTCATATGGAACCATCCTTTTACAGATATTTTTGCTGACCCTGTGGACACTGAAATGCAGAATTTGGGAAAGTGCCACACAGCAGCTTTTCCTTAAGTTCCTTCTTACACATTTCTGTTTGTGTCTATAATTCTGTAAATATATTGGGGGGAAAAGCATTTATTGCAAAAAGCAGCCCTGCCATTTTTTCAACTTTATTTTTGCCCTAAATAAAGTTAAAAAGTGATGCATCAAGCGCTTGCTTCAAAATGAAGATTTCTGGTATAGGATATTCCTCATAGAAACTTCTGTCTCTAAAATGTTTGATCTGCTACTTTTTGAAATCAAGGCAGACATCTTGAAAGGTGCAAAAAGTTAATTCAAATACATTTCTTCTTTTTTTTTTGGCCTTATTTCTCTGGGTGTGATCATTTTGGGATGATTTCATACTGTGCTGACTTTTTAAAGCCATGAAAGCAAACGCATAAGCTTCATATTTTATTGGAGTACATGCTGTAATAGTTGCCCGGGTTATTTATGGCATGACGTCAAAAATGTTACAAGGTCATTTTTGAAATATTGCTACTCCTCAGGAGGGCTGGATTGTCATCTGACAGCTGGAAACCTGGTTGAATACTTTTCAAATAGCTGTTTCTTTCTCAGACAAAAGAAATGCAGCAGAGTCCAGAAAAATAATGGAATAATAGGTCATACAGTATGCAGTCATTTTAATCACGCTGTTGATGCTCCGGAAATCCTGGATATGATGCAGTGGAACAAGATGAACCACTTGAGGTAGCAGATTATAAAGCTGGATTGATACTATGCAAGTGTTATTTAAATAGCTGCTGATTGGCACAGTAAAATACCTGCATCTATCTATCTATCTATCTATCTATCTATCTATCTATCTATCTATCTATCTATCTATCTATCTATCTATCT
>JANHFT010009378.1:21446-32706 GCA_032467955.1 Pseudoxenodon macrops
ACCTCACTTGATCTAGATTGTATCCCTCTGTTAATGCAATTTAGGATTGCATTGGCTTTTTTGGCTGCCGCTGCACAAGGCTGACTCATGTTTAGCTGGTTGTCCACTAAGACTCCAAGATCTCTCTCACATTCACTGCTATTAAGCAGTGGTTTCACACAGTTTGTATGTATGCTTTTGGTTTTTCTTTTTTCTTTTTTTTTGAAGATGGAGCCTACATCAGCTCTTTTCCAGTCCTCTGGTAATTCCCCAGTTTTCCAGGATTTTTGAAAAATGTGGTGCAGTGGTTCTGAGATGACATTTGCCAGCTCCTTTAGAACTCTGGGGTGTAATCTGTCCAGCCCTGGTGATTTGTATTCATCAAGTTCAGACAGGTGTTCTCTTACTGGTGTTGTTGTTTTTTGTGCTTATTTTAACTTTCTGGTTTCTGGTCTGATCTTTGCAGGTTATATTTATGGTAGGCTGGGCTATAGTTTCTTTTTGTGTGAAGACCAATGCAAAGAATGAGTTAAGCAGCTCTGCTTTCTCTCTGTTGCCTGTTAGTTCCTTGCCGTCTTCTCTCTTTAATGGACCGACTGTTTCCTTGAATTTGTTTCTATTTATTTATATGTTGGAAGAAACTTTTTTTTTTAATTATCTTTGACTTTTGTTGCAAGTCTTTGTTCATTCTGGGCCTTTGCTTTCCTGATTTCGTCTCTGCAGAGTCTGGCTATCTGCTGATATGCTGCCTTAGTTATGTGTCCCTCTTTTCATTTTTTCATTTAGAAGAAAGGAGAAAGAGGAGGAGGAGAATAAGCGGATCTGTTTTAATGATCGATAGTTGTCGTGCCTGCAGATCCCTCCTTTCAGAGTCAGTAAGATTTACAAAATGTCTATCTGTCCTCTTAACTGATCAAGGGTTTGCTGTCCTTGAATGCACCTCCATAAGGCCCACCTGTTGCCACTGTATTCTTCTAGGCAAGCAGATCAGCTCTGGATGTGTCAAAGGACCAACCATCGTAATCCCCACCCATCATCACCCACGCAAAAGCAAATCAGAGGAGATGGGCGAGTTCCTTCTGCTTTTGCCTTAGCAGAAAACCTTCTGCATCTCTTCTAAAAAAAGAGATTGCTTTTTCCAGACGCCCCAAGCTTGAGAACTGTAGAGAGCTTAACCATGAAGGCCACTTTGCTCCTTGGTGCCATTCTCTTGATGAGCCTGGTTATGGCTAATGATCAAGGTAAATCTTCACCTGAAAGTAAATCTTCACCTGAAGATAAATCTTTACCTGAAAATAAAGAAGCTGAATTGGTGAGTCGAATTAGAATCTTTGGTTATTTCAAACCGCGGGGTTTTATTGAAGGAAATATCTGCTTGTGAACTGGGTGCAGGTTTTCAACGAGGGATATATTCCTTAGACATTCTACTAAAGATGGAAGAACTGATTTCTAAGTAGTAATCCATTTCAATGGCTTGGGCTTCATAATTGGTATTAGTGGGTTTTTGCAAAGAATGAAATATATAGAATATATTATTTGCTGGTAAAAAATTTTTTATATAGAAATGTAATTGAAAGGGCATGTTCTTCAAAACTTATTTTAGATAACATTGGCATCCAAACTGTTTGTAACCCCAAGCAGCCTTCCTAACATATGCTGTGTTGTGATTTCTACTGACATAATTGTATTTTTATTTAAGACTGGGTAGATGATGGATGGATGGGATGATGGATGGGATGATAGATGGATAGATGATAGATGGAGAGAGAGAGAGAGAGAGAGAGAGAGAGAGAGAGAGAGAGAGAGAGAGAGAGACCAACCTGTCTACCATCCTATTGGGATTGCTAGTTGGCCATTGAAAACTTCTTCTATTTCTGTACCTTTGGAGGGGGATTCTTCAAAATTTGTAGATAAAGTAGCCTAATCCTCTGAAGCATACTATAAATAAGGTGATCCTTATTTATAAGGATCAAAGATAATTACCACAATCAGTTGGCAAAAATTGGCATGGCTTCATTCCAGTTTCTAAAGGGAATCCTGTTAATTTTTTTGCAAATGCCTCAAATTGTATTCTCCCATTTGGACTATTCTCCCTTCTTCTTCTTCTTCTTTTTTTTTTGCCCAACTTTTCTGCTCCTCCTTCCTCTTTTCGATGCCTGTCCTCCATGGGCTGTTTGGAGCATCCTCCCTAGTGGGTTTTTACAAGCAGACGTGTACCTACCAAGGCTTCCCTTTTGGGAAGCAGAAACCTACTAACTACATACAGCATGGTTTCCCCCCCCCCTCTATTTCTTTGCTGCCATCTGGTGTCCATTCCAATGGTTGGATGCTTAGTCTAGTCTAGTAGAGTACTTGGCAATTATTTTGACCTAACCGAGCACAAATTCATCTATCTACTGTAGGAATGTTTCACAAGTCAAAGCACTGAGCATTTGTGCCCTATCATTTTAGTGCTTCATATAGTATTGCAGGTTTGAGGTCAACCTTCGGTTAAAATAATGTGTGCAATATGGACTACCTTCCTCCTTTTTTCTGGCTTAACATATCTCATAAAAACAGCAGCCGTCATGCCTCGTATTCAGTTTGTCCAAACTTATACAATTCCTTTTCTGCACATATATTTATGTAGAATACATGGCATTTAGCAGAGAACACTGGAGGGCTTACTCACATTGCTTATAAAGGAATATTTACCATTATCCTAACCAAAGCAGACTGCTTTGGAGCCAAATCATCCTCTGACAACATACCATAATAACAGGCTGTTTCCAGAGATGGTCATACTTTAAGAGTTAGAAAGTGTGCCCAACTTAAGATGACTGCAATTAAATTTTAGGAAAATCATCCTGACTCAAAATCCATTTCTTATAGAAACTCAAACAAAATTTCTTTCTAGTGCACTGTTTTTCCAGCAATTAAATTCAGCATCTTGGAAATACAGCACACCAGAAATCAATGTCTTCATAATTATTTTATTTAAATTATTTTATTTCTTTTAAAAAGAAAAATCACATTGGCTGCATTCCTGTAACATGTAGCCAAACAAGTTACTTTCTGGCTTAAGGTGGTAACTGTAAGGAGATCATTTGGGTTTGGTTAAGCTATAGTAATTTACAAAATATGAATCCTGGTTTATTGTGTACTTACAACCCTAAGACTGAAGAAGGAATGGGGTATTCATGAGCAATAAACTGAAATGAAAAAGATCTGTTTGCTTTTATTTTAGATACAAACCTATATATGGTATGGTTTGGCTTTCATTTTTGGAGAGGAACAAGAACTTAAGTAACCCCATTGTCTTCATTAGCTTTCAGTTCCCCTGGTTTAACTCACTAGAGGATACCCAGAGAAAACACTCATTTCCTCACAGGGGGTGTCAGTTAAGAATTTATTCAATGACTCATTTGACCTCAATCTGCAATGTCTTCAGTTTTATTCTAAATGTTCAAAATTCATTGTATGCAATGCCTGTATTTTTAAAATTAGGTTTGCGCACACTGCAACTACTGTCATTTTAAAAATTATTTAATCTGGTTCCTATTCCATTCCATTCTTCTATTTTATAACTTAAGTGTGGTGTGCATGTTCACAATTTCCCCCCTCCCCTATTCAGCCATGTCCAATTCTCAGGCTATCTGGACAAGTCCCTGCAGTTTTCTTCGCAAGGATTTTCACACGTGGTTCCTAGGGCTGAGAGAATGTGACTGGTTGCCCTTATGCCTAAGGCTGGACTACAACTCACCAACTCCCAATTAAAGCCTGGTGCTTTAATTACTACTCCAAATTAGTTTGTCACACATTCTTCATATAATTTCATTAAATTAAATTTCAGGTGAAAGGGCAATTTGACGAAACAGGAAGGCTTCACATGCTTTGCTTTTCCCTTCATTTACTGCAATTTTATTTTAGCCCTCTGGACTTGTTTTGATCCCATTAAAGAAAACAAAAAATAGAGATAGGAACACATCAGGGCACTAAAGGCATTGGAGAATCCTGTGTAAGATGGAAAGTTTGTGTTCCCTGCCCTGCCCTTAAAAAATGGGAAGCAAGGAACCAAACTGCACCAAAACTGGTGCAGACCAGTTTTCCTCAAGATTCGATCATCCAGACCTGCTAAATTTTACCAACATGATCAAACACTACTATTCTGGGAGTTAAATTTAATCAACGCAGCTTTCTCCGATGTTGGTAAAGCATGGCATGATAATGGAGCAGATAAATGCTCCTTCTGTATAAATAAAGCAATGAATATTGCTGCCCCAAAAGAGACATTTATAAGGTTTTAAAACCTAACTGGTCTGCTGCCTTACACTGAACGTTGCTTATTTTTAAAAACCATCATCATCATTATTATATTTATATTGCTCTGCCAAACAGCCTTATAAAAGTACATTAGGCTGAATCCAAAACCCATCACAACAGAAGAGATCATTCTAAGGTTTTCATGGACTATCTGACTGATGGTTTGAGTGTGGACCACCTACCCATTAACACTTGAATTGAGTCCAAATCTAAAACTTCCAAGCATTAAATCATATATATGCCCACAGCGAAGATTATACAATCTATTGAAGTTTGACCAACTTCTTTAGAATTCAGGTACAATTGGGCAACCTTCTGCTACTTCTAGATGCCTCTTGCTCTCTCAAAATGTCTGAGATTTCAGTATTTCTTTTTTGTCCGAGAATTTTATTTTAACATTTCAGAGAACGTCTGCTCAAATTAATTCACAGTTCAAACCAAACTAATTCCACCATCCTAGGTTTGAGGTGACATTCGTTTCCTTGGAGATACATGTCTTAAAACATTGCTTTCAGCTTTTTCTGCATTTCCTTTTCTGTGCACTAAAATAAGATGCAAGAGCAGGCACTCTTTTGGCAGGAAGAGGAAACCATAACTTTTTAAGCGGAGCCAACAGGTTTCTTCACGTTCTTAATTTGTCCATTGCAACGGTTGCGTTGGTTTAACTGATAACTTAAGCAACTGGGCAGGAGGAAACATAACGCATGATGAAAATATAAACAGAAATGTAATTAACCCTCGGGACACAATGAGACAAAGTTAGGAGGTCTGTGGACCAGCATGGCATGGAGACAATGCGGACAAAGGATGTCTTAAGCAGGCATTCCTTGTGCAACTTCTAAACCTGTTTTCAGGCTCCAGTTAAGATTCATGGAGTCATTTGACCCAGGGTGAGGGTGATTCACAACAATCTGCTTTTTCCACAATTTTTCCATGTATTCACCTGCTTTGAAGATCTTGATGCATTTTCTAGATGCTGTGAGATTTGGAGAGTTAGAAGCACATGGAGGTTTGAAGCCAGAAGGCACTGAGATGTTCTTTTTTCAGACCTTACCTAAAATGCACAATGAACTCTTGAGTTAAGTGGCACACCCACTTCCTCATTGTGGTTTGGATCTATCTGTCCTGCAGTCAGGGTCCGCCTAGACTTTTAGTTTTAATGGAGTGGCTTAAAAGGAACCCTAAAAGCTACCCTTTCCATATACAGTGGTACCTCGGTACTCCTGCTTAATTGGTTCTGGGATGAGTACCAAAAACAATGAGTACCAAACAATTTTTCCCCATAAGGAATAATGTAGTGAGTCACAAGGCAGCCGACACCAACAAGTGTTAGCTTTTATTTACTTTACTTTACTATTTTATTTTATTATTTTATTTTATTTTATTTTATTTTATTTTATTTTATTTTGTCAAACATGTACAAGATAGCAGGTATAGGTATAAACATATACAAAGTAAGTACAGATAAATGAGGACAGTAAATAAATAAATTTGACCCAGATAAATTTAAATACATTTATTTAAATAAATAAATAAATAAATGTATTTAAATAAATAAATAAATGTATTTAAATAAATAAATGTGTTGACTACCAAACAAACGCTGAGTACCAGGACAAAATTTTCATGACAAAATGCATTGAGTACCAAACATGATGAGTTTCAAAACAATTGAGTACTAAGGTACCACTGTATTTCCTATTAAAAATTCTTCTCTGGTTTTTTTTTTTTTTTTTGCCTTTGCTTCTCTAATCATATTAGCATATTATAGGTATTGCTAGGAGGGGAGGAGGAACAGATGTTAACAATATTTTGGAATAAATGTTCCATGTTCTTCTATTTTGCATACATTATTACCAGGGGTAAGTTCAATTTACCTTCCCTACCGGGGTCGTGCTGGAAGTGCGTGTTTTGAACATGTGCGTTCCCAAGTTAAACTCATCTGCGCATGCGCAGGAGACTTTGCACATGTGCAGAGGGTTATTTTGAGTAAATTTCGCTCCGGTGGATGGATTTCAAGCCGGAGGACCAGTTCGGGGGCGTGTCCAGCTGGCCGTTGCTGCCGGTTCGGCGAGCAGAGGGAAATTCCCACTACCGGTTCTAGCGAGCTGGTCTGAATCAGCAGGAACCCACCACTGGTTATTATGTATTATGCATACATTCATTTTTATTTTTTTATTTTTTAATTTGCATGCCTCCCATCTCACTTTCCAGAGCTACTCTGAATGGTCTGAAGACCTACCTCTCTATCCTGGCGGGATAAATAGATGTCAAAATCTTCTGTATATACAGGACAAACGTATATTCCAGCTCTGTGAAAGGGGACATGTGTCAGTGAATAAAGTAATTGTTTGTGCACACCCTATTTGACCCAATATAAAACATCTTTCTCAATTTCTCTTTCAGGCGACCAAGCAAAATACTACTGCTAAGGGTAGTGGCATAAAGGTGTCTGAGGGCCCAGTCTTCTTTTTGTTGCCACTGGTTTGGATGATGGTCCAATTTCTTTACATGTAACGAACCGGAAGCTTCACTTTTCGGGAAAACATGAAGGTCTATCAGTCCTATCCTAGTTTAAGAAAGGGAGTTTTCCTTTCCATTGCTAACTGCTTAATAGTCCAGCTGGCATCCTGCTCTTGCTGCAATTAGTCCAACATGTTGGACTATCCATGATTTCATTGCATCGGCCAACTAAACAGGGAAATGAAAAGAAAGCCAGGGAAACGTCTGATGTCAATCCTCAAGTGCCTGCGTTTGCTTGCAATATGACTGTCCTTGTTCAGAGGAAATCTGCGTATGAGGAGTTATGAAATATCTCAGACGCACCTTCTGCTCCGGAGAGAGATAATCCAGATCACGCTTTCCTACAAGATCCTTTTGCAGAGCTGTTCTAGGGATAGACATAAGCCACCCATGTCTGCAATCGTGTCTCGTCCATTATGGTGTCCATTCTACTGATGCTCTTTTATATTTGGTCTCCCAAGCAACTATGATGTCACCTCTGGGGAAATGATTATATCTTTTCCCCATGAATCTGCCTTGTGAGAATCCTTCTCTTGTCTCAAAGAAAGAAGTAAACTACTCAACCAGGAGACTTCATTTTGATGAGCTTCAGCATTTCAAGACAAGAATACCAATAGTTGTACAGTAAAGCAATATCTAGCGTGGTGGTTCCACCAGATTATCCTTTTTTTTAACAGGACAGGAGAGGACAATTGTTCATTGGACTGGAAGTAATCAAACATACAGAAAGTCTTTGATTGTAACTGCACCTTCATTTATGTGAAATGTAATCAGATTGTTTGCATTTGCCCGTTTACAGAAAACAGCCCAAAGTGAAAATAATAACACAAGATACAAGTTTGTTTTATAAATCGGTTGCTGTTACCTTCTGTAATATATGTGTATTTTGATTTAAATAAAAGCTTCTTGGCTAGCTGGCAATTCGGTCTTTGTTAATTGTCTGGGCTTTTTAAGAAAATCCTTCGAGGCAAGGCTGCTTAGTTAGCTTCACAGAAGAGCAAAATAACTGAATTCTTTGAAGAAAAGTAAGACAAAGACGGGGGAAACCCTGGATGATGGATTTCATTGCATGTATATATCAGTCTGATCTCACCTTATAAAACTCAATTTCTAAATTCTTTGGGCAGCTCATAGGGCTGAATAGAAAGAGACTACTATGTCCTATGACTTGGACTTTATAGTCCCCTATAGTATTTACCTTATTTAAGCAGCTGTGTCTCTATTGGCTCACGTTAAGGCTGTGGTCTACTTTTTCATCCATGGCAAGTTTAAAATGTATGGACTTCAACTCCCAGAATTCCCCAGCCAGCAAAGCAAAGCAAAGCAAAGCAAAGCTGGCTGTGGAATTTTGGGAGTTGAAGTCCAACATCTTCCAAGGTTGAGAAACACTGGTAAAACACCAATATCTTTTTCGCATGTGTGAACTAGGCCTCTCTTCCCCTTCCTGTATTTTTTCACCCCTTCTTCTTGTGCCATATCCGTCATCGGACGTTGGCGATCATGTTGGCGATCTTTCACCCCACAAGCAGAATTTCATATATTTTCTCCTGCTAAATTTTCTCCTGTTTTTTTAATTGGCCATTCTGGATCTTTTTGAATGTTCTCTTTCTCTTCCAAAGTGTTGCTCCTTCCTCTTAATTTTACAACATCAGCAAGTCTGATAACCATTTCCTCAACTCTTCCATCCAGGCCTTTAATAAAAATCTGCCCGTGTCGTCATTCAATACTGCTCTTCAAGCTGATGTGGAGTTATTATTTATTAAGTATACAAAAAGAAATCAGTATACATAAAAAGTAAGTCTACATAAATTAATCCATTGGGATGACGGCTATCCTTGCAAGCAGAGAGTCCCGCAGTGTGCAAGCCCTTTTAGCAATTCTTTGCAAAAATCCTGCCTGCTTTTCCCCGTTTTGTTTTTATTTCTATTTGTAGATCCAAGCAATTCCTGAGTCTCTTTTCCAATGGCATTCAAGCTCTTTTTTTAAAGCAAAAAATTACTGCTTGCTTTTTCAGCTCTAAACCAGGACATGTATTTGTATTTGAAGTATTTGTAGTCTTTTTTTTGTATTTGCATTTGTATTTGTCAGGCAATTATCTGGAATAGTATAGTATAGTGCCTGAGCAAGGGGGTTGTCTAGAAGACCTCCAAGGCCCCTTCCAGCCCTGTGTTCTATTAGAACTCAAACAGGGATCACAATTTCTTCTCCTCCAGTCTTCTGAGACTTTACCCATTCCTGGAGACAGCCTTGTATCCCAATATTTAATTCGTATATATGTCCCTGATTATCTATTTTATATGTTCCGTAGACTGATGTATCCCACTAACAATAACAATGCAATCTCGAAATTAATGTTATGTCAGATTTAGCCCTAAATGTGTGACTATTGTTAACACAAATTTGCCTCCTCCTTTTCCCCCCTACCTTATTTATTGACTGTGTTCCTACTTAAACTGGCAAAAAACAATGCTATTGTGGGGTGGGGTGTTTTGTGTGTGTGTGTGTGTGCAAACATTCCGCAGCTTCTGAAGGTGTCAAGGTGACTAGAACACCTGCTCATTTTGCAGAGCCTCCTCACTTCTAGTGACAGCCGCAAAGCCTACAATCGTTGGTAAATCTTACACCCGCCAGAGCTGAACAATGCACCATTCAGGAAGTGGGTAATTTTTCTATCTTCAGATCTTATCACCCTCGGTTCATGGAGATGGAGAAGGGAGGGGAGTGCATTGAGCCTCTCGTTTTGTGATTGTGTGTGCTTACGTGGGTCTCTGGTGCTGATTTCTTAGGTTGGAGACAAACCCTGCCGTTAGAATTTTACGTTCAGCTGCGAAGCAAAATGGGAAAGATTTAAGAAGTTTAAGAAAAGAGGTGGATATGCTAAGCACTCGCACAATACATTGGAGGTTTCTCTTTGGCCCTTATTTTGTTTTAATGTTCAAAACAGGATGTATGTGTCCCACGCCCACTCTACTGTGATACATCATGCTCCATTGCCTATAAAACATGTGAACCTGATGTTTCAGAAGATAGGAAACAGTTTCCTGTTGTCTACCACAGCTTGCTTATCTCAGTCTTACATCTTCCCTGCCTTCATAGACACAAGTGCCACCTTTCAATTACTTTGATTATCCCACCACACCTTGGTGAACGTGCTCACACCGAGTATTAAGCAGCCTCATTAAGCCCTGGAGAAAACTTCACAAACTTTATAGCCAGGACAGGCCCATCCATCCATAGAGTCATTCCCCATTTGCACCCAGCCACAATATCAACATGCCCTGACAACATGACATTGCCTCCTGTTGGAAATTATATCCATCTGGTTCAGTTCCAAGCCGGGCGAAAGGCACTAGAGACAAAATGGAGGCTGGAGGCTGGGAATTCTGGGAGTTGAAGTCCACAAGTCTTAAAGTTGCCAAGGTTGGAGACGCCTGTTCTAGTCCAACCCCCTGCTTAGACAGGAAACCCTCCACCACTTCAGACAAATGGTTATCCAATTTCTTCTTAAAAACTTCCAGTATTGTCGACCATCTGAGAATTGATCTGGTTCTCCTTTGAAAGTAAGATCACATTATTATTTGCAGGAACGGTTTAAAAGGCTCATCAGGGCAATAAAAAAAAAACCTCAGCATAACCAGTAAGGTAAATGCCATGTGCATTTGTTTTTCACACATTCCTTTAAAAAAATATATATATATATATATTTTTATTAAAACTTTTAAACAAGAAGATAAAAGCTAACACAAATTAATAGGAAGAAAGGAAGGAAGGAAAAAGGGAAAAAAAGAAAGCAAAGAATTGAAAAGAAATAAAAGCAAATATAAGGAAGTAGTTTGTTCTCCAAAGTCGTTCTACGTCCAATTATAGGATAGATTAGAGAAAGAAGAGGCCCAACAAGCAAACCGGAAGTCCGTTCCCGAACTTCCAATTTGCCCGTAAGGTCGTTTTTCGCCTTCAGGAGGCCTCTGGAGGGCAAAAAACGGTCCAATGGGTGTGTGTGCGCGCATGCATGTGCAGTGCAGTGTTTGTGTGTGGGTTGTTTGTTGGCATGTATGCGCACGCTAATGCACATGCGCTGCCATTTTTGCCACACAAGAAGAAAAAGGTTTGCCATCACTGTCATATGAGAAACTCTCCTCCTTAACAGAAGACATGAGAATTGATTTGCCAGCAAAACTGCATCACACAATTCAAAGCAAACATTGCCCTCCAATGGCTGAAACTACGATGAGGCCCAATTATTTCTGCAACTCCCTGTAACCTTCCACCAAGGCTTTGAAAAATCAAAGAGTCTGTTTAATGATAGAAAGAAATATAGATGATCTACAGCAGGGGTGAAATCTAAATTTTTTCCTACCGGTTCTGTGGGTGTGGCTTACTTTGTGGGCGTGGCTTGGAGATCAGGTGACTGGGTGGGCGTGCTTTTACACTTTACACAGACAGAACACAAAAAACT
>JANHFT010009379.1:0-17719 GCA_032467955.1 Pseudoxenodon macrops
ACAGTAACAGGGTTAAAACAAGCCCGCATGCAAAAATAAAATTATAAATATAACAATTCTGATCTTCAAAGAACATTCCGGACTACAAGCATACAGGAAAAGAGAGGTTCATTTTTTGTTGACATTGTGCTCCAAGGCTCTATGGAAACACCACATTCCAACCATTAATTTTAGGAATGGTCAAAACTAGGAATGTGCATCCTTTTCCTTGATTATTCTTGTAAAAGTTAAGAAATGTGACTGCTCCTCGATTTCAGTACCAGTTATGATGAAAGGCAATCACATGGCACATGAAAATATTTGCCAGCTCTGTATTTAGAAATGAAACACCAAACAAGGATGAGGTGGGACATGCTTTTGCTTAGCAACCAGGAATTCCAGCCTGTGCAGCTTTAAAAAAAACATCAAGAATTTATCAACTGGGAGGAGGAAGTGAACCCGCTGTGACTTGAATTCAAAAAGAGGAGGAAAAGATTAGTGGCTATGAGATGAGGAGGTCCAGTATTTAGCAAAACATATGATTGAAGCACCTAAAGAAAAAGCATGTACTATAGTTAAATTCTCCTTCCAGAATTTATTCTTTTTAGGGAGGGCAAATCTCACTGCTGGTTCTGGATGACCCCCACTTTCCAGAAGTCCGCACGGATGACATCTGTATTATGTCCATCTCTGTGGTTTGAGGAATTTATCTTTCTGTTTCCTGAGTCAGAAGATTCAAGTCTAAAAGCCATAGAAGAACTATGTGCTCCCTTTCTCCCAGTCAGTAGCTAAATACAGGTAGTTTTCGGTTTACAATGGTTCATTAACTGACCATTTGAAGTTACCTAGGACCATTTTTCACACCCACAACCATTGCAAGCATCGCCATGGTCACGTGATCAAAATTAAGATGTTTGACAACTGGTTTGGTAATATTTATGACAGTTGCAGTGTCGCAGGGTCATGTGATCAGCTTTTGGGGCCCTCCTGATAAGCAAAGTCAATGGGGAAACCAGATTCACTTAACCGCCATGTTACTAAGTTAACACCTGCAATGATTCGCTTAACAATTGTTGCAAGAAAGTTAGTAAAACAGGGGAAAATTCACTTAGCAACTCTCTTGCTTAGCAATAGAATAGAATAGAATTTTTTATTGGCCAAGTGTGATTGGACATACAAGGAATTTGTCTTCGGTGCATAAGCTCTCAGTGTACATAAAAGATATAAGTGATAAATCATGATCATAGTCATCACAAATACATTCATCATGAATCATAAGATACAACACGTAGTGATAGTCATAGGATACTAAGTAAACAACATAAATCATACTTAGGAAACTAAATAAACAATATAAATCGTAAAGATAAAGGCAACAAAGATATAGTCATAAGTAGAAAAGGAAATAGGTAATAGGAAGGATGAGAAGAACAATAGTAATATAATCTTTGTAAATACTTCGACAGTGTTATGGGAATTATCGGTAGTTGTTCAGCAGAGAATATATTTTATATATATACTGGTATGTTGTTACATTTCAATAGAAATGTTGTGCTCAGTTGTGGTTGTAAGTCAAAGACTACCTATAGTAGCAATGTTATTAGCTCTCTAACCTTAAAAAGGCAAACTCTTGTCTTGCCTATTTCAGCTTGCTTTGTCTTTGCTGTCCTTTGCCTTATTGGAAAGACTCAGCTGAGCTGGCTTTTTTGGAAAGTAAATATTTGCCCAGAGTTCCAGCCAAGCATATTTCTCTTCACTGTAATTTATTGAGTTTTGCTTTTTTTTGTTGAACATCTCATCTTTCTAACAGGTCATCCAGAGCATCTGGGAGCATGGTTACCAATCCATTCTTGATTAAGAAATGTTCCTTTTCTTCCCTAAGCATTTTTGCTGTGACTTGGGATGATTAGTTCTTGTAGAATAAATTAGTGATTTCCCAGCTGTTCCTATTTAATCTTAACTACTGGTGTACTTGTGGGTGTGGATATGTGAATATGGATGATAGGGATTAAACCTAATGCATGCCTTGATTCTTGATAATGAGGTTTTTGTCATTTTTGTCATTGAAAAAGGACAGTCTCCTTGGTGATTATATTCTGTACCTAAATCAGCCCTTAATATTAAAACAAAGGAGTGTTTATTTTTCATAATGACTTGATAAAATATTCAGCAGAAAAAAACAAACACAAGTTTGGGATTTTTTTCTCTCTTACGAACAACTATAGATGATTTGTCAGAAAGGATGATGCTCATTTTCTTCTCTCAACAGACCTGAAATTAACACGGAAGTACTCTATTTTGCCTTAGTAACTCTCCTGAATCATTTCTTTATGAGCCCTACGGAGCACTTCCCATTTATTCTCCAGAAACCTTGGAGAAGGATCATTGTGGTCTTTGACACACTGCATCAATGTACCATAATGACAGCATCCATTATAAGCAGCAGATGTTTGGTACTAACAATTGAGAAGTGACCAGGTAGGCACAGAATCTCTAGAGACAGTTTTCTAGCAGAAAGACTTTCCTTTTATCAGATTTTTGCCACGACAGAAGTCCCCAAACCTCTCCCATATCTTTTCTCAAATCTAGATGTCAGCCATTGACAAAAATTCTGTGGAGATTCTCAGCCATCCAGGTCATGGTGGTCCCAAATCAGGGGTGGGTTGTAATTTACCTTACCGATGGTTCGCTGCCTCCTGCGCCGCGTGGGCACGCCTTGCGCACATGCGCAGTAAAAATAACCCTGAAAAATAAAAAAGGCCAAAAGTAAGATGGCGATGCATGCGCAGTGCCAAAAATTCAGCTTCTGTGCATGCGCAGAAGAAAAAAAATCCGTAAATGTTTTTTTTCAAAAAAAAAAAGAGGCTGAAAAGAGGATGGCAAATACATGTGCAGTGCCGGAAACTCGGTTTCTGCGCATGCGCAGAAGAAAAAAAAATCTGATTTCCCCCCCCAAAAAACAAAATTTCCCAAAAAAGATGTTGGCGCCCACGTAGCAATAGAACCGACTCTGTGATGTCACCAGCGGCCTACTACCTACTCGGTAGAACTGGTCTGAACCAGTAAGAACCCACCTCTGTCCCAAATGTGCTTTTTCAGGATGCAACTGGACTTCCTTGTTTTTTCTTTTGCTTCTTCTCATCTAAGAAGCTTCTTGAGCTCTGACAGGATAGTGGGGAATGGAAGGAATGAGCACCCTTTGAATGGTTTGGGAGTAGGGATGGATTTCCAGAGGAAAAAAATGTGGACTATAGGAGCGCTACTCAGGTGACCCTGAGGACAGAGATAAACTTCCAAGTGTTTCAACTACTCTCTAAAAGGATGCAGATTACCACCTGTCTGCAAGGAATATAAATCCTTCTCTTCCCTGCTATCCTGTCAGACTGAAGAAGCTCCTTGGATGGGAAGTGAAACGTCTTCAAAAGAAAAAAACCAAAAACAAGAAAATCCAGTTGCCTCCTGAAAAAGCACCTTTGGGACAACCATTGGCAACCAAGTTGATCCAATGGTAAAAGTTTACATTCTTACTCGAAGTGTTATTGAAGGATCAGAGACGATGATGTTATATTCCTTATGAAAAAATACCCTTTACTTGGGAGACGGGATGCAGAACCGTAGCTTAGGGAGTTTGCCTTGCATGAGCATTGGAGACTGCTGGACAAGTTCTCATCAGCTCATATGCTGTGGTAGCCCTGGGAGCAGAAGGAACCTCAAATTTACAGGAGCATTTGAAGAAAATGCTGGCCTTCTGATGAACCGGGCATTGGGGCAGATTAGAGAAGGACTCCAATGGATATTTCATAAAAGCAGGTGCCATGACAGCAACCTCTGTGAGTGATATATTTACCCATCTATTTTATGTCAAGTGATGAAGGCTAAACAGAGCTCGTGCTCTGTAGATTTAAATACATGGAGAAGTTAATAAGGGGCTTAGACACTGATTTATAGGAGTTGTAGACCACTACCAGGATGGAAACAAGCTGAGGAAAGCTGATGTAAGGCTTTAAAGATCAGTGGTTTTCATGGAATTGGGCTTAGAAACAGCCAGCAACCAATAGATGCCAATTTTTTAATGTGTTCGTTTATCTTTATCCTCCTTTAATTGTTTTTATAAATAACTTAAGGTGGAGAATATATCCCATATACCTTCCTCCTCCTATTTTTCCCACAACAACAGCCCTGTGAGATGGTGGACTGAGAGAGAGAGAGAGTGACTGCCTCAGGTGAGACCAGAACTAACACTGGTTTCTAGTCTGATGCACTAGTCCAAACTGGTCCAATCCTGTTCTGCTCCTGTAGACAGAGTCATTCACATCCGAGAAGTATCAAGAGATACGTAATCAGGATATATACCCAAGATCTGTGTAACTTCTTTTCAAGAAACATACCATTTTGCTTCCTAAAAGCAAGGTTAGTTACCAAACTTTGCTAGGGGGTTCATTCTTTGTAGGAATAATAGCCAGTTGTGTTTATTCTTAATGCTGTGCAGAGTAATTTATGTTGTTAATGTATGAGTACCGGTAAGTTATGACCACTCAGAATTATCACAAAGTGACAAAGTGATTTCAAACAGCTTTTTGAGGAAGAATTTTTAGGTTTATGCTAATCTGACCCCACTCTTCTAAGATCTTTTCATTTTCCAGGAAGTAGAAGGCATAATTGCTTATGACTCCTTGATTACTGTGGCAAATCTTTCATCTCATACTTCAGAGTGAATTTCATTTTGGTTCTTCTGGCACAAATGTATTCACATTAACTGAAGGCATTCACTTACTTCTATCTTCTCAATGCAGGCATGTTGCTTCCTGATCATTGCAAGCCTGGTTTAACTTCTATTTTATTATCCCTGTATGTTCCCTTGTATTTCAGCAGCCTTTCATTTTTCTATTTCCCTCCCCTGCTTTAAAGAGACTTCTAAAGCCTTCTCTTTCATTACATCCTTCCTTACTTTGTATCAATAATTACCTGTCATTTTACATTTTTGCCCTGCCTAGTGTTAGATCTGCTCATTCTCCTTTGCATGCAGCTTAAGTAATACAGCTATTACTTCCTAGTTTTAGCTAATGAAAAATAGTTTCTATATGACCATATTGATTTCTTGCTAATCTCTTTTTTTTTGCTTTCCCAGAATGGCTTTCGATTAACAATTCTTTTGGTTACTCAGCTATGAAAAGGTCATGTATAGGTGATGTAAATAAGCTGTGGTAATCAGATAAACGAGTGGCAAAAGTACGATTTTGAGGCCCCAAAGAATATCTAAAGGCTGCTAGAGCTGGGTGACATGGCAACAGACATGGAGAGGAAGCCACCTGGTTTCACTAAGTTGACCCACAAGATTTAAAACCTATTGAGCCTTACCTTCTCCTGTAACTTCATCCAGCTGATCCACAGGCCTCCAGGTCATGTGGTAAGAAGAGAATACTTTTTATGATGGGTTTTCTAAACTTTGAAAAGTGCACTGAACCCATGTTTAAAAATACGGGGAAAAAACTGAGGTAGGTACTAGGATGAAGAAGTGGAAGAAAGATTCCACTTACCACATGTCCCCATACACGTATCAGTATTTTATCTGGGATTTTTGCAGAACAGCACTAAATCTATAACTAACTCTAAAGGATGAGAAGATGGATAGTATTGGCAGGCTGAAGAGAAAAAGAGCTCTCCCACTGCACTGAGTAATCTGCCTATCCATCTGCCATTTTTAGAGCTATCATCTACAGAGTGTGTGGAGTGATCATTCTAGCATTCTACCAAGAATGATCCCACCCATCTACACGTCAGGTTTTGACAGATAGCTAAATCCGTAAGCCACTCATTTTTTCCCCCAAGTCATACTGCCACATTCCATTAGGAAGAATACTTGGTGGACATCTTTTCTGCTTCAGAAAAGCCCGATGGCTTTACTTAGCTAGTCCCAAATTAAATTCAGGTGGTCCTCGACTTATGACCAGAATTGAGCCCAAAATTTCTGTTGTTAAATGAGACATTTGTTAAGTTTACAACCTTTGTTGCCTTGGTTGTTAAGTGAAACACTGCAATTGATAAGTTAGTAACCTGGTGGTTAAATGAATCTAGCTTCCCCATTGACTTTGCTTCTAAGAAGGTCACAAAAGATGATCACATGACCTTGGGACTCAGCAACGGTCATAAGTATGACCCAGTTGCCAAGCATCTGAATTTTGACCGCATGATCATAGAATGCTGAAAAGGTCATAACTGCGAAAAATAGCAACAGCATTCACAGTGTGTCACAGTACATTACAGCCCTCTCTAAGCGGGTAACAGAGTCAGCATATTGCCCCCAACAATCTGGATCTTCACTTTACCCACCTCGGAAGGATGGAAGGCTGAGTCAACCTTGAGCCTGGTAAGATTCAAACTGCCAAATTGCAGGCAGGTGGCAATCAGCAGAAGTAGCCTGCAGTACTACATTCTAACCACTCTGCCACCACGGCTCTTATAGTCATAAGTCACTTTTTCAGAGTCGTTGTAACTTTGAACAGTTACTAAATGAAGTGTTGTAAGTCGAGGACTACCTGTGCATAATGACTACACAGTTCTCTGCTTCATTATTGAGGCTCGTGTTAGAGAAATTTGTACCTCTTCCATCCTTTTCGATTGACTTAAGGACTGTAGAAACGCACTCTCAGCCCTGGTGCGCCTGGCGGCCCAGTGCTGCAGTTCCGGTGGGGGAAGGAAAGACCAGGGTGGCCATTCCGGCAGGAAAAAGGAGATCCCTGCAGCTGCTCCATGCCCACCGAATGCTATACTTATTCGATTAACAGACCCACACTGGCTGGATGGATGAGACGAAACCAGACCCGGCCAGACCCAGTTGCCACTGCTGACTCTGCAGCTGTGAAGAAGCCGAAACAGCTGAGAAGTGGGGCTGACGCCTGCGCTCCAGGTTTGCCTAGGCATTTGGAGCCATTTGAAGCATAATCATTTCTGCATGAGGGTTGGGGTACGCGCATGGCTGAAAGGACCAAGGAGACACTTAAAGGGTAGAGGGAGCACTGGGTGATTAGCCCTGACTTTATTTCATATGGTGATTGTCAGTTCGTGCTGGAGTTTTTGTGCCAAAGGTAAAGCCATTGCAAACTAGGACTGTGTTATTGGAGTTTTTCCCCCACACACACACACAAATTATCAGAACCTGACACACACCTTAACACATCAGTGAAGAACCCATGTACTGATCCACTGACTGCATGATAAAATCTAGACAAGCAAGGTTTGCCCAATGGATACTGGGCAACTATTTTCGATAGCAGTCACACGTGGAAAGAGCAATAACTTAATTGGGAGCTAAGACTAAAGAGATTGGTACAATTTATCATCTAACAGTAATGCAAAACTGCTGTTAAATTCATGTTTTTAAGGTCTCCCCAAAGTGAGATAATGGAAGCATAACAAGAGGCAATGTCAGAGTGTTGTGATGGGAAATAGTTTTTGTTTAATTATTTTCTACATTTGATACAGATTTGAGCACTCCTAAAATGTGAACTGTCCTATCCCTAGTTTGAGAGGTATCACCAAAATTACTGCAACTCACTAAAATAATGTTTTTTTCAAATTCTCTGGGTCCTACAACTTTCAAAAATTGCAATATTCCCTTGCCTTTAATTCTTGTTGAGTTAATGTATATTGCAAATGTACATTATAAGCACTTTTCTAGACTTCCTTTTCCATAAATATACCAGTTAGATATGATCTCAAATTGTTCTGTTTGTCTGCCTGGGTAATATGAATGTTTCAGCAGTGGACTTTTGTTCAGTAATTTTTATCCAACTTTCTTTGGGGATGTGTATACATGTTTGCCCACTTGCTTATTCTGCTGTGATTGCAGCAATATTATTATGTGGCCAAACCTGGGAAGTTTCATGGTGTTGTGGTGCCATTTTTCTCACTGTCCAAATTCGGGTGGAGTGGGGTGAGAGTAGCAGTTTGGTGGTTGAAGACAGGAGCCAGATTTTGTGCAGAAAAATTATCACTGTAAAGAGAGATTGTATCTTTATACACACATTGATAGAAGTATTTATTGGAAAATTGGTTCCTGCTGGTTAATTTATTTAGCTAGCTCAATATTGTCTAAACTGAGTGCCTGGTAACCGGTAAAGATTTTTTGCAGCATCTCTGTAGATCCCATGAACTGATGCTCACAAAATCATCCTACTATTGAGTCAGATTTTTCTTCTTCAGAATTATCAGAAGATGCTACATTCTGGGAAAAGTTTTTGGGATCATATTGTCAGAAGGTAACTGCACAGATAAATTCATGCTTGCTTTTGTAGGTTGTATGGGATTTCTCAAAACCTTTTCCAGGAATAAATAGCAATATTACTTAGACTTATATACTGCCCCATAGTGCTTTACAGCCTGCTATAAGCAGTTCACAGAGTCAGCATTTTGCCCCCACAATCTAGGTCCTCATTTCACCGACCTTCCAGGATGGAAGGCTGAATCAACCTTGAGCAGGTCAGGATCGAACTCCTGGCTGTGAGCAGAGTTTGCCCGCAATACTGCAGTCTAACTATTGCTCCACCAAAGCTCCTCTCCCATTGCTGCATAATAGTATAATTTGGTTCTCTGCAACCAGTTTCTACTCTTTTTGCACGAGAATAGGAGCATCTTTTATCCGAAATTGAATATACTTAAGTATAGTTGATAATATGGTATTGCCAGTCTATTCATATAAGTTGTGTCAATGATAGAACTATTCTAAATAAAAGCAGTAACATATTTTTTTTCTACATGAAAGCATTGATCTTTCAGATTCTCTCTTTATCCTACAAGGCCATACTTGTTCTTTTGGAAGTGTTTTAAAGTTACATATATCAAAATGACTTACAAATAACCAACAATCATAAATAGGCCCACAAAAGTATGTATGTGTGTGTGTTTGTGTGTAGATATGTATATGTATGTATGTGCATATGTATGTATGATATATCACATAAATCTATATAATTTATTGTGTTTTTCATTTATGAATGTTGATGACACTATTTTGATAGGAACTGCATCCTATAATACAGCACAGAAACAGAACAAATCAATACATTTTAATTCATTAGTTGATGTACATATCAAGCCACAGGCAAGTACAGGTTTTAGACAGTATCGATTCCATATTGACTTTAAGTTATATTCATGTCTTTATGAACTGACCAACAGCATTTGATGTTAGGCAATGTTTACCATTTGATTCTTGTTGGATATGCTAGGTGATGGATACAGCTTATCTGGTGAGGCTCATTGCCAAAGAAAACTTACTGCGCACATCCGGCTGAGCTGCTGTATGAACAAAAATCCCCAGACTGCCAAGTTTACATGAAAACACATTATATATAATTGTTTTTATTTCTCTGATTACTGAGAATGAATGAGTTGGTCTAAGTATTGTGCCAGAGTTATTCTTTCCATCTTTCACTGCCATTGTAACAAAATTAAACAGATGGAAGGAAGGTCTGATATATCACAATGGTGTGAGAAGTTACTGAAATCTTATGTAAACCTCAGGTTTTCTAAAAGTTGGGCATAACATAGATGAGGTGGTTTAAGCCAGTCTTCAGGGTATCATGACATGGATAGGTAAAAGCCATTGTTGCTTATTTTAGGAAGGATGTACATGATACCAAGCTTTGCCACAAGAAATCATTTTTCAATATGCCAAGCAACATACACAGACCAGACAAGCATAAAAGTTTCTTTTTTGAAATGACATGAAGGTTTTAGCTTGAATTCAGCATGTTTTTAGAAAGTCATTTGCTACTCAGTTACATTATGATGCTCGGCAATGTATTTCTACAAAAATTATCTATATATAATGATTGCTTATTTACATGAAACACTGACAAGCTGTATTGATTAATTGTTCCACATTCTGCAGAAAGAATTGAACAGATTTTTCAACACGCACAAAACACATTCAGGTTTTGGGTGGGAGGATTAGCAGTGTATTAAGATTACTAATTGCATTTGCTTACTGTTACTGTTTTGGGATAGAAAAATGAAGAAAATTACCCACAGACTATTTTTAAATTACACATTGATGAATCCATATACAGTATTTTCTTGCTATTGGACTTAATATATTTTTTAATGACCTGTGCCATTTGCATCCTTTCTTCTTTCCTTTAAATTGCTTTTCTGTCAAGAGAAATGCTCCAATACAAAGTCTATCTGCTCTTTTAATACCTTTTGGAGTCTACATGTGACACATAATATAGCTTTACCAAAATAACAAAAGAAAAATGATTTTTTTTCTCCTGTGGGCATGATTCTACATAACCATACACAACTTCGGATAACTTGGATTTGATAAAGGACAAGTTGAAGTCATCACAGCATTGATATTTAGGCAAATGTTTGTTGACAGCCCCTTCTTCAGTTTCTATATAGAACTTATGACACTGAAAAAAAATCCTCCAATATGAGATAAGAAGTAAGATAGTGGAATCCAAGAAGTGTGCCTTTTTCTTGGCAGCCCCAATGCAGTGGAATACACTTTTCTTTAAAATCCTACCTGTTTAGCCTTCCAGAAGGCTATAGGTATCTGGCTTTTATGTTATGTGAGTCTGCAGAGTGGTTTCTTGGGCTATCCCAGGAAGACGAATGAGATGCTGGATTTTAGTCTGTGTTTTTAATAGTTTTTAAATAGTTTTTGTGGTTCTATTGTTGAGGTGAACTACCCAGAATAATGCTCTAAGATGGGCAACCTTACAAATCTTTTCAATAAATAAATGAATCAGATTCGATCTACTCTCAACCCCTTTGTATGATTCCTGCTTGGATCCGTCTTTACTGCCCCAGAGAAGTGCGTAGAAAACAAGGAGTTGATACTTTTGGAATACTATATATGAATCATTTTGAACACCTTAAAGTAATAGAAAATTTTGCTTCTGTTTAATATACCATGAAACAAATAGAATCCAGAAACAAACAAACAAAAAACACAGAGCAAAATTAAAATTGAAATGGTGTATGAGGCAGGGAACTCAAAATTTCCCAGACCTCTATTAATTTATGCTCCTGGAAGCTTTGTATACCAGCTTTCTAGGGAAAATACTAATCAGTGCAGTTTATGTACTCGGAAGCCAACAGGTGATGGCAGGATGGGATGGTTCCCTTGAGTCACATAATTATGTCTGGTATGGAGCATCATGCATCAGTGTTTTGCTATTTCTGAAAAAAAAAGGTGGCATATTTCACCTCTAGGTGAAGATAGTACCCTCTAGCAGAAGAATCTCCTCTAGAAATGATGCATGAACCTCCCTGAAAAGTTCTCATTATAATAATGTCAACGAAGATGAATAGCTCAGTCTACCTTCACTTTATATCACTTCTGTTAGGTTGAGGCAATAAATCCGTTGCTCTTTTCCAATGTAGCTGAAGTATTTGAAACAAATTTGTGTGTGTGTGTATGTGTTTGAAAATAAGTTCTCTTCAAAGATGAGATTTTCAAATTTATATTGATCTTACTTTTAATTGAGAAGCAAACTTCCTGAAAATGGTGACAAATGACATCTCCACACACACTTTAATTAGGGATCATGGGCAAGGTTTGAATTTATGGATAATATTTCCATAATAACTGCTTGTTTATTTGTATTACTCCATTACCTAGGCTGAAAATCTATTAAAATAAATTAAGGATGGAAAAGCTATAATCACATTCAACCATTATCCCATTGGGAGGGGGATCCTGGATCCTCCCCCCAACACACTGTTGAAATTCAGAAGCAGAACCAGTAACTTTTATTCATCTGAATTATTTACCTGTCTTTTCTGGCCTTTCTTTTAAATAAATAAGTTTCCAAACAGGTGTATTAAGTGACAAACCTCTTCAAAAGATCTACCCAGATTTTGAATTTACCTTCACTGATCGCAAAACTAGCAAGAAATTCTGCAGCACTGCATTAACAGAGCTATTATAATTTCTGAACACCACTTACATTTTCTCCATCTAGTTAGAGATTGGTAGATCTGTTCCCAGCTCATATTGCATCTGTTCCAATTATTCATAATAAGAATATTTCTCAGGAATCTCTAATATTACTTGTTTTCATTTTAAATATTTGTCACCACCTTTGAAAGAATATTCATAGATATTAGGACTGGGTAACACTCTGGATTCCATTTCAGAAAATTCCCTGGAGCACATGTAATTTGCATCTGTCTGTAACTTCTTAAAGCAGCTTTGTCTTTTCCTGGAATCACAAGGGTAGTTTCTGCACTCATGTCAAAAAAAATGATCAAAATCCTTCTGGGAACAAAATAATAGAAGTGAAGAGTTGATGGTTCAATCTACAATAGTATTGAATTTCAATACTGTTCACGGCAAGGAAAATTCCAGGCTCTCAGGGTTTTTGGCTTTTAGAAAGACAATCTGTGATCATTTTCGGAAATAATATTTTCCTCTCTCTTCTTCAATTTCCATATCACTACCATCCCATGGAGAAAATGGCTGGAAAAACAGCTTGAAGGAAATGTATTGTCTACTAAAATCATCCCTTTCAGGTAGCATTCTGAATGAGCACAGAAATGGTAACCCAGATAATCAAGATTTAACTGGATTACAAACAATATTTCCTTCCCCCCACTCCAAGCTGAGTATATTCCTCAGGAGCTTTTAAAATTGTACAATTTTGGTATGCCATGCTTTTAACTTCATCAATATAATCAAATAGCATAATCATACAAATTAGCCAAACCAGAGCAGACTTAATTTATCCCCATATCACTGAAAAGGGTGTTGTTGTTTTTAAGGGAAGGGGGAAATACAGCATTAATGTTTTAGATCTGCATTTTACTTTCCATAAAATAAATAGAGCTGCAAAAAATATTAGCTGGGCTGATTTGTGCCTCCTGTATTTCCAATGGACAGTTCTTTTGAATAGCCTAATACCGTGATGGTGAACTTATGTCACGTGTGCCCGAAGTGGCACATGGAGCCATGTTACCTGGCACATGTTGCATCACCTGTTTACTGTGCACACATGCACGCGCAATAATCAGCTGGCCTTCGTGCATGCGGCAGTGCTGGAAACTGGAAGAGCTGGTCTTCTGTTTTCCAGCATGAGCATGCGCCGTCCAGCTGATTGTCACATGTGCATGTGCGCCAGTAACTGGAGGACTAGCTAGCCACAGTGCATGCACACATCAGAAACCGGATGTTCATTTTCCAGTGCGTGCATGCCCCCTGGGCAGCTCCTCTTCTGGGTTGCGTCTTAGATGATCGAGGGCAGTGCTAAAAAGTTCGCCATCACTGACCTGATAAAACGAAATTAATATTACATTTTCTTCTAATGCTGCACAGTATGTGACTTTTCAGAAAATAGGAAGGAGGGGGCAGATACTTTTTTTTCACAATAAAACACAAATCATTAAAAATAGAACAGTTCCCGGTATAATCCTACAATCAGAGACTTCATGTTAGGGATTGCTAACATTTTAAACTGGTGAATTAAAAAAAAAATCTAAAGATGGCCTCATCTTGAGGGTTTGGTCACTGTTTCAAGATTTTGGCAATTCCACTCCCAGGAACTTGCGCAGCCTTCACTGAGAATGGTGAAATTTTCACACAATTTTGATTCCTGCCTGAAATCTCACAAAAGTTTTCATGTGGTTGTCAAAGTATAGCATCTGACCTTTCAGATTAGAGAGGTAAAGCTGTTACGTCTTGCCTTTGTGTTAAAGTATTCCTGACCTCAGGATTTATTAGTGAATAAAATCCCAGGAACATTTCTGAAATAGTTAATCCTTAGGGTGGGACTGTTTCAGAAAAGTTCCTGGGATTTTATTCATTATACAAAAGTTTCCCTTGGTGATTTAACCCACTGTTATTGTTCTGACCTCATGAGAATGCAGATCTGGAATCCGGAACCTTATTATTCAGAGCTCATCAGCTCACAATACTCCATGACATTTTCTTATAATGCAAAATAAATGTATTGTTTATAGCGAGTTCCATCTGAAGGCTTTTAATTTACAGATATATTGGGAATGCAAATGAAGATCTGGCCACTTGTATCAGAAATAGGATGTGATGCAAAATGACAGAGTACAAGAAAAATATTCAGAATGAGAAGATTAAAAAAAAGGATTATAATTTACTGGAGCAAATAGCTGTTGGTCTTCTGCTCACAATTTAAAAAATGAAAGCTTCTCAGGATGTCTGGTACAGAAACAACTTCAGGATCTATTTGCATTTGGTTGCTTCTAGCTTAGTCTGTCAGAAAATTTAATAGATTTGAACTGGTCTCAGCCATACATGGGACAATCTACATTAGTTAGGATATATTGAAGAGTTTTGGGGAAATGTAGGCTCAGAGATAGAAGGTTAAGAGCCAGTAGGACAAAACAGTTACTGTAAATGAAAACTAAGATTGGGTAAGTCATTACTGTAGTTGGGTTGTGTTTTTTTTAAAGAGTAAACCAAAGCATTTAAATTTCTGACAACTCCCTGACTGCCAAACCACTACTCTTCTGTTTTTCTTAAAAACCCTTGTGACTTGAGAAAGTGAAATAACTGCATTTCAGTAATGCAAGTAGATGGTTTCTACTAATTGTGGGTATGACTGTAGGTTGCTAATGGTAGAATTATGTATGAGCTGGGGAATATTTCCAAGCAATAAATGAAAGAAGAGAGACACTCGGTAGCAAAAGGAGGATATATATATATAGAGAGCAGGGCTATCAAACTTGCGGCCTGCAGGCCGGATGTATCACGTGCTGGCCACACCCATGCCCAATTTAGCGAAGGGAGGAAAAGTCACAATATGTCACGTGATACTGCCATGATGCTGCAAGTTTGATAGCCCTGATATACAGAGTGCTACAAAAGTTGGTTTGAATCCAAGAATTGGCAGGAGGGATGAAGCAAGGAAGGGATGGAATAGGACACATTGGAAAAACACAAATGCTACAAGAGCACTAGCTTTGCTTTATTTTATAGATCCTGGCCTACTAGTGATAACTGTGGTTCTGATTATCCTCACACAACAGGTTATGAATGATAGGATTGCTGTGATTGTGACTTTAACAGCTAGCATACGAAGTGCACACAGAGTTGTGTGTCTGGTTTAGTTGAAGCTCAGATCATATTTGGAATGGATTTGCATATCTGTGGAAAGGATAACCCAGAAGCTCTGTATTAAATTTACAATATTATCTGCAGTATTAACAAAACTGTATTAATTATCTGCCCTAAAAACTGGTTATGGTGGAATTAATACAAAACAAAACTATAAATAACAGCAGCAACAACAAAATATTGCTGGAGCTGTTATCTGGCCTCCAAACTTGAAATGGAGGTGTTTGTACACCTCTAGTGTGCAATTTTAAAAATTATAGTATTCTGTTGTATCAACACATCCATTTTTATAGCTGATTGTAGGATAAATGCTTAGTGTAAAGTGTTAGTTTTTTTTTTAATAAAAACTGCAAAGAACAAGAAAATGAAAAAAAAAAACTTTGAGTTTAGAGAAATAGCAACAAGGACATACCACTTATGTTGTATAATAGAGGATTCAGAATATGGTAGAAGAACAATTGAAACATTGTTCAGTCACAAAGTGTAGTGTTTGCAGTATAATGTTTTGTTAAATCGAACAGCAATGAATAGCAATTCAGAAGACAACATGGAAACAAAGATGTGTAAATTCTATATAGCATGTCTAAAGAGATATGATATCTTTAGAAGAATTCAAAGTAAAATGATTTTTAAAAAATGTTTGTATTTTATGTGTAAATACTTATCTAAATGTTATTTGAGCCTGAGAAGAAAAACAAGCCAATGAAGTTTTACTGAAGTTTTGAATGAATGAGTACAACAGTGCATTAAATGTCAACTGATCTGTTAAAAATTACATTACAAATAATTAACATACTGCTTCTTCTATTTTCTAAAGGAAAATATAAGTCAGTATATCTATTTTATTGCCTCAACTTTATTATAACATATATAATTCAGAATTAGGTACATAACTTTAGCCTTGGTAGTATGGATGTTTAGTCATTTATTAAATTGATATGTCACCCATCTCCTTGATAAGGTGACTTGGGACATGGATATCCACATTTCCCTTCCTATAATGTTCAAACTTGCTAAAGTCAAAAGCATGTCATTTCCAAATTAAGTAGTGATTTTTGGTTTAAAATAATGAAGTCCAGAGAAAGAAGCTTATATATTGGGGTAGTTGCTTTTCCTCATCTGCAATTTTCCTTTTTTTTTTAAGCATGCAGCTTCTTTCAGTATGTGTACAGTATATAGAGTTTTTATATTTTGCTATTTTACACAGGGTACCGAATTGCAAGAATCAATGGGCAACTATTTGTTGGTGTTAAAAATATTACTAGGTTTGCAAAGTTTATTAGATGGATTTGAATGTTTAGTGCAGATTTCTCTGGGAATGACAAGAGTCATGATGGGATCTCCATGTTCTACTTTACCTTCAGCTAGTTCCTGGTTTAGAAGAGCCTATTGGGGTTGGTTATCTTTGTTTAATCTGTGGAAGAGGCACCCACACTAACACTTCCTTCCTACCTATACTGGGCACTTTGTATGGGTCTAATTCGAAGATAACTCAAAGGTACACTGCATCTTGCACATATTTCTTGTTAATGATTAAAAGATCTGAGGCTTTCAGTAATGAAAATAACAAATAAACAAAACCACGTTTGAGCTTTTGAGTGCCCATCTCCAGCAGTAGAGCAAAAATTGTCAACTTTTTCTGACTCCCATGAATGAATAAAAGAATCAGAAGTTATACTTAGATACAAACACACCCTTACTTGTCCGATGAGTTCTTAACTCAGCATAAATTCAACGGATGACTTCCAGCAAAGGCTGTGATTAGCACTCCTCTCCATCGCAGCTGGAACAGAACTTTCCTAGAAAGGAAAGAGGAATAATCCTTTCTATATGGAAGGAAGAAATATGGGTATATTTCTTTGTATGCTTCCCTTTCCTACCATAGGAAAAGAGAATAAATAAGCAACATTGTCTTAGAGTAACCTTACAAAACTTGCAACTGTAGATCAATACATGTTCTAGTATCAGTAGTCCCAAGATGGTCTGGAATTAATATATTATTGATTATCCAAAGGCTATGTGTCCACATAGCCCTCTAAGCTTAGGTGAAAGTATTCACTGGTCTATGACCACAATAAAGAATTGATTCCTAGGTAAAGGGAATGTCTCCTTCAAATTAAGCTAGACTCCTGGTACTTAATGGATACATCTATGCAGTTTTCTTGACAACAGCATCTGATCTTTTAAGCTAATGTTATCTAATTTCTCATCTGACTTATAGCCATAGTATTTCCTGGAAGAATCTAATTCAAATACTAACTAGGCCTGACCCTGCTTAGCTTAAACCACTAGGCAAGTCATCTAAATGCAAGTATCAACTTGTTAATTTTCTGTTGTTTTAATGGATTGTATGATAATATTCAGCATGGTTAGTTTGTAGTTCAGTGTATTATGCTCACAGGGAAGTGTGACATGGAAACATGAGTAATATATTCCTCAAGTGATGTTATCTGGATTTTCAGAACAAAGATTTGCAAGCTCAAATCAAGTGGATATTGTGCCTGTGTTTCAAAGTGTGTTTATGAGAACTACTACCCTGTTTCCCTGAAAATAAGACCTCCCTGGATAATAAGCCCAATCAGGCTTTTGAGCGCTTGCACTAAAATAAGCCATCCCCTGAAAATAAGCCCTCCCCAAAACTCA
>JANHFT010009379.1:20176-30705 GCA_032467955.1 Pseudoxenodon macrops
GATTTAACAGTTTTAACAGGACCGGTTCTATGATGTCACCAGCTGCTTGCAACCTACTCTATAGAACCGGGCCGAACATGCAGACAAAAACTGAATATCTCACTATAAACTCTTAATGGATAGAGCAGGCTACAGCCACAATATGTACACTGGTGAATCAGCAAAAAGAAGATTTGCTAAACCAGGAGACCAAGTAAGAAATACTTTGTTATTTTCTAATTTTAATCATAGAAAAGGAATTGTAGGGGCACATTTGTCCTCGAAACATAGCCCCAAAGAACAGATCTACTCGAAGGAAACAAAACAATTTTGTTGTAGGACTTTCTATATCGTCACGTGTATCTTATCTGTGTGACAAGAAAAACAATTTCCAGGGGGTCAAAGGGCTCCATCAGGTTTTGTGAATCATGTAAAAAGTATAGGATCCATTCAGGGGGGGAAATTAGATACTTTGGGTTGTGAACCGGATTTCATTTTGTCCTTAATTCTCTTAAAATTCCTAAATAAGACTATAGAAGGAGAAAGATTTATAATACAGTTTAGAGCAAGATTCACAGAGACCCAACTGTTCTAACTACTTTTTATACCACTGGGGAAGGTAGTAGAATATGGGGGCAGCCCTTCCGTAGCTGCTTCTACCAACTAGGAAGAATTATTATTTGCAAGGTATTTTGTTAATAGTCACATATGTTCTGCCTTCTTTCCTCCCAAAAGATAAAAAATAGAATAGCATCAATTTCTCCATAAGATACATCGATTTGGAAATTGTTTAATCTGTACTAACCATGTTATTGTTTAAATGTGTATGCTCTATTTTTGTTTCAATATTACTCTACTTTAATTATACTAGTCAAATAACATTTATAAATGCACAGTATTTTCCAGGCTGTAATGTTCTGTTTTAATGAGGACATCATAGATTTTTTCTCACCAACATATTTACCTTTTCTTTTCAAAAATGTCATTATAGAAAGAACATAACATACTAGTTTATTCCAGTTATTATTACAAAACACTCTGAAGAAATGCCTGTAACTCCCCACCCCCATATTTTTATAAGTCAACCTATTGAGCAACATTCGAATACCTTTAAAGGCAGAGAGAGGAAACAGATTGCATGGTGTTATCTAGCTTCGATAGTTGCTTTTCTCTGCAATGCTATTTTCATCCCTTCCATCTTCTTTAGTGCTTATATTTGTCTCACCTAGGGCAACTGATTTGGGCATGGAATATGAAAAGGAAAGAAAAAAGGGCATGTGATAATGACTGAAAATGCAACCATGGGAACAGTATCATAACTGCTACATCCACTCAGGGAGGCATCAAGATTAGAGAGAAAAGTAAGTCAGTAATGAAATGGGGATAGAGCCATGGTGGCGCAGTGGTTAGAATGCAGTATTGCAGGCTAATTTTGCCGACTGCCAGCAGTTCGATTCTCACCGGCTCATGGTTGACTCAGCCTTCCATCCTTAGAAGGTTGCTAAAATGAGGACTGAGATTGTTGGGGACAATATGCTGACTCTGTAAACTGCTTAGAGAGAGCTGTAAAGCACCGTGAAAAAGTATATAAGTCTAAGTGGTATTGCTATTGCTATATTAATTATGAGATATCTCATTATTTAAAAAGACAGACGTAAAAGATAGACATCTACCCATTCACTACATTGGTTCAGTAGCTTTATAGATTTTGTATAGAAATAATTAGAGTCAGGTTTCCTTTGATTGACCAAAATCCCAATTTTGGAATTCCTGAGCAACAGGAGGCATAAAAAAAATAAGCTTATAATTATGGCTAATAATGATCTCTTGTACATACTTTGCATAATAAATAATAACTCAGGGTTTTTACCAACCTGTTTCTTAAGGTAGCCTTATCTGAGATGGTTTTATCTAAAAAAATGGAACAATGGAACAAAACATTCAGTAGTGACAGAAGTCTTATGAACTTCATTCTTCACCAAATCATCTGAAAAAATAAATAAAATTGGTATGCTTTCTTAATTACCATTATTTTTCAGACTAGACCAACTTGGTGGAAGAAGGTGGTTATCTGAGCTCAACCTTAATCTCACACGATATCTTGGGTATTATGGAAAGCCTATAAATATCTAGAATTGGTTGTGTTTATGAAAGAAAGGAGTCATATATTTTATACCTTTTAATTAATAAATTACATGTCATCAAGTCATTGTTGACTCTTAGAGACCATATAGATAGATTTTCTCCATGACAATTGCTTGCTGCTAATTATCCTTTTCTTCTCTTTCTTTCTACCTTTCCCAGAATTAGAGGTTTCTTCAGAGAGCATGGTCTTCTCATAATGTGTTCAAAATGGGATAATTTCAACCTGGTCAGTTGTGCCTCCAGTGAGATGATTAGTATGATCATATAGAGGTTCTTTTATGACCTAGTCCAAAATTTAAAGGGTATCTTCATGATGGGACAGTTCTCATTGTGCAGCTTCACTGAATATATGAAATATATACACACTTCTGAGTGTTCTTAATCCCAGCTTGATTTCTGGTCTGGGATTTGCAAGGAAAACATTGGTTTGTTTGTTTTTTCATTTATTTGCATGGCACATAATTTCATTTCATCTGTTTTTATTTGAGGGTGAAATCCATGCAATCTTTTATTCCTTGTAATAATTTTTCCTAATGCCATAAAATTTTCTTCAGTTTTTCTAAAGGTCAGTTTTGTTTGATAGACTGGACAAATAGGGTCACTGATTTGGGTTAATCTCTTCATGTAGAGAAGCTCCATCAGTTTTATTGCTGTGTTCTCCCATCATCCTATTCCAACTGGCAATGACAGAAAGTGTTCTTCAGTTAATATTGACCAGTTTGGGTGTACTGGCTGGAGCTAATGGGAACTTCCAGGCCAATTTATTTGAATGGAACTTGGTTGTCTATGACCATGGCCATGTAATAAAATTAATTTTCTTAAATACTCTTGAAAAGGATTAAGCAAACCTGTCCTGTCTATAGAATGTCATTTTAGTCTCATTGGCATTAATAGGAATATAATTTTTTAACCACATCCAGTTTGGTTGCCATGATGTAAAAAAAGATGTTGAGACTCTGGAAAGAGTGCAGAGAAGAGCAACAAAGATGATTAGGGGACTCAAGGCTAAAACATATGAAGAACGGTTGCAGAAACTGGGTATGTCTAGTTTAATGAAAAGAAGGACTAGGGGAGACATGATAGCAGTCTATCTAAGGGGCTGCCACAAAGAAGAGGGGGGGGTCAACCTATTATCCAAAGCACCTGAAGGCAGAACAAGATACAATGGATGGAAATTAATCAAGGAGAGAACCAACCTACAAATGTAAGGTGAAATTTCCTGACAAAACAATTAATCAGTGGAACAACTTGCCTCCAGAAATTGTAGGTGTTCCAACACTGGATATTTTTAAGAAGATATTGGACAATCTTTCTGAAATAGTATACGTTCCTGCATGAGTAGGAAGTTGGATTAGAAAACCTCCAAGGTCCCTTCCAAGTCTGTTATTATGTTAAGGCCATAGCTAAACTTCTCATTTTCCCCTTTTTTCTCTGCCAACTCATTTCAAGTAAAAATATCCAATCTGGCCACAAAACACACATTCCACAGATTTCATTGGATATTTCACTATACCTAAATTGATGCCTGTCATCCAGTCAGAGTCAAAAATAGGGAGATAGTTTATTCATTGTGTGGAGCATAGTGATTGAATGACTGTGTTGTAAACAGGAGGGATACAACATCAGCTATCTCATGTTCACAATTTCAGCAGTTCCAAGAAGGTTCCACACCCATTTGCACTCTACAGGTGATCCTGAGGGCACAGATAAACCTCCAAGTGGCCTCAACAACTCTTTGAAAGAATGCTAATAATCAGATGACTACAAGGAATATAAAACCTTCCATTGCCCACCATTCAGTCAGAACTGAAGAAGCTTCTTGGATGAGAAGTAAAAACTTTTGAAGGATAAATATAAAAAAGCACCTTTGGGACAAGCTTCCTCCTTCTTTTCACATCCCATAAGGGTATTTATTTGTTTATTTATTTAGCATATAGCATCTACAGAGACCATACAATCACTGAGACACAAATTTAGTTTAAATAAAGTATCAGCAAATATGTATGTATATATTTATGTATGCATGATATGTGGACAATGCAATGTAAGTGATAATTTAAGGGTCTACAAGGGTTGAGGATTAAAAAAAACCATATAAAGATCTTTTTATTTGACTAGTGAGTGTGTGGTGGGGCTGTTTATATAACCTTGCTGACAGTTTCTAGTTCAACATCTGTTTTAGTAAATATGGCTATAGCTGCACTCTATCATATTATAAGCCATTGCCCCATATGATTGTTGTACTGGGTTTAATTGTAATTATTTGTTTTACTGGTTTGCAAGTAAAGATTTTGACTGGGTAGAATTTTGTAATTGCTGTGCTTTCCTGAATTGTAGCATATCTTGGTAACGGAGTATTATGGCTGATCACACAATCAACTAGATATCTCCTGCATATTTGATACTTTCCTGTCTGATGCATCTGCCAATGGCCCAATAAAAGAAAAACATATTTTTAAATCATTTTTATATATTTGGATCAGAAAGGGGAAAAGGCAAAGAAGGAAGGAGGGAGGGAAGGAAGGAAGGAAGAGGAAGGCTGGTTTTTTTACTCTATCAATATATTTATTTATTTTTTAAATGTGCATAGAGGGCAGTGACCAATGATCAGATGATAAAGGCATGAAGGACTTTGCCCACAGTGAAATAATATGCATGAGATAAAGAAGCTAAGTAAGTCAGCAAACATCTGATCTCCTTTGGATCTTAGCCTGCTATTGGGGAAAACATGCAAATATATTTTATACCAGGAAGCAGAATTATGACTAGTGAAAGTGCTGGATTAGAGTCTGGATTTAAGTCCATTCTCAACTATGGTATATTTCACTGCATGATTTTGGTTTCACTGATTGATTTTGCTCTGTTTTAGCCCAGTCTACCTCACAAGACCACTGTTGTGGGAATAAAATGCAAACATCTTGGAAATAGAAGAGAAAAATCTAAACAATTAATACAAGCTGTTCTCAAGCACGGATATGAGCAACAGTTGCAAAAGTTTTCTTAGTTTAGACTTTGGCATTTACTTAAGGAAGTTGTTTTAAGAAATGATTGAAGACTCAAACATAGCAAGAACTGTCATGCCAGTTCCAGGAAAGGGCAACTAAAAAAAATGAAAGTTATAAGTTACTTTACATAAAATGATGAGCATAATGTATGATATAATATATCAGGAAGTTACTTTGAATGGCTTGTATCCTAAAAAGAATGCTACAAGTACAATAATGTGATGAACACATTTAATGGACAATGATTACTGATACATGGTGTCAACAAAATGGACAAAATTTATTCTTTTCTCACCACTCCAGGACTCACATGCTTTCAATAAATATGACTGAGAGTTCCCTTTTAAATGTATAAGCTTTTTCACATACTTATAATTATCAACCAGGTTTTGCTAGATCAGGGCTGTCAAACTCGATTGCATTGAGGGCTGCATCAGGGTTGTGTTTGACCTCGGGGGGGGGGGCAGGGGGGATGTGGCCAGGGAGGAGCTCCCTTTTCACTGGAAGGGATTGCAGGAGACCATCCCAGCCAAAAATGGAGATTGGGAGCCCATTTTTGCTGGCAGAGGCACTGAGGGCCGGACTTTTGCTATTTCCAGGGTGGCCCTGCAGCCCAGATCTAAGCACCCCATGGACTAGATCTAGCCTGCGGGCTTTCAGTTTGATACCCCTGCCCTAGATGGCCATTGACTTAAATGGTTTTGAATGAGAGTTGCGCATATAAATCCCATTGTCCTATATTATAGTCAAAACATTCAACTTTTAAAAATCATAATCACAATAAAAATATAAACATCACCATGTTAAAAACATTAACAAGAACAACCTAATAATTAAAAATTGTAATAATTAGTATTTAAGTTTTAAATCCTATTTGCTTCACTCAAATGACCCTCCTGACTCTGTAACAATCCGGCACCACCAGTAATCTTTCTCCCCATACATTTGAAGGAGGAAAAGTTATGTTTTACCACCCTTTCCTCCCTCCCTCAAATGTACCATAATTATTGGATACTCACCCTATGCACACACAGACATGGACTCATGACTTCTGTATGAATGTTTAACGAGCACACACTAATAACAAATAGTTCCAATTTTGAATCGGAAAAAAAAACGTATAACCTGTGAAGAAACCATTCAAGCTATCTCAAGAGATTCCCCCTTAATTAGCTGATTGTGAAATAATGGTTGGAAATTCCTCTTACAGTTTCTCAGGTTCTCTATTTATCCTTAGTGCGAACATTAAGGACACCTTACTGAAAAACTGTACTTCTAATGGCTGGATGCAGTCATGGGGAGCTGTATAAAATGACAAGTTGGTGGTACAGCATATTACTATTGTGCATAGTGTGCCCCTATGTATTTGCGCACAACGTATACCAGCATTTTGCTTTTATCACACACGTTCACAAGCACCGTGGATGACTTGATCTTAAATCTTCAAAACTGCAATAACTTCCTTATGCAGCTGTGTATGTTTCCTGACAGGTCATATTGTTGCTTTAGAACATAGAATCATAAGCCTGGAAGGGACTTCAGAGGTCTTCAAGTCCAACCCCCCCCTACTCAAGGCAGGAGTCTTACACCATCCCAGTCAAAAAGTTGTCCAGTTTATTTTTGAAAACCTCTAGTGATCTTCAGAAGAGGAAGAATTAGACAAGTAGCAAAGTGGAAGCATTCACTCAGACATATGCACAGATTTAACCGTACTGCAAATTACAGCTTGCCAAACTATATTTGAATCAAATGATCAAAAACCAAAAGCAATTGACAAGGAAAAGGGAAGATATTCAGTTCGGTCTCCCTGTCCAGTCATTTGCTCCTATAATTATTCTTTTCCTTTCAGTTGTCTTCTCCTAGACCAGACTTTCTTCTTTCACACATATTGAAATATAGCTCACTGCCAGTAAATATATAATTCACAGACAGTAAGGGAATGAAAGCCACAGATCTCACTTGGAACTACAGATACATTCATATTTCTACAGATACATTCATATTTCATATTTCTGCAAACGCAGAACTCACAAACCTGCACACTGAAAGTCATATTGTTTAAAAAATTGTACCAGTAAAGATTTCACCGCATGCATTTAATAGAGCAGCAAGATAGAGTAAACAAAAAGGCACCAGCAGTTCTTAGAAATACTTGCAGAAACTTGAATTCTTTAGTAACAAAAAGTTGTACCTGATAAGCCAGTTTCTTGGTAGTAAGGTAGAAACAGATTCCACTATTGTTGTCAAAGATATCTATATCTATGAAGTCCAGTTGATTCAGAAAGCAAAAACGTTATGTAGGAATGAAATAAAGTGTTGCTTTCATTTTCCTTTCCAGTCTGTGACCTGTAAGCACAATTGGACAGAGAGATTGAAGTGCAAGTCAGACCAGTTTTAAAATGATATGCTGTACTTAGAATTTCTAACATTTAACTCTTTAGGATAATGCAAAAATGATCGCATCAGTACCCTATGTTCTATGTTTTCTGTTGGGAAAGAGTGGGCTCCCTACCACCCGATCCTGGAATTATGGTCATTAGGGCTACAAGTCAGAGGTGGGTTCTGAATTTTCTTACTGCCAGTTCGCTCAAGGTTGCGCCTGGAGTGTGCGTGCGCACAGCAGTCAAAAAACAAGATGACGGCGTCCACGGAGCCACCGACAGAACCGGCTCCATGATGTCACCACAGAGTTACTACCTACTCTATAGAACCGGATAGAACTGGTAGGAACCCATCTCTGCTACAAGTGATAGAGGGGAGAATGGTTTTAAGAACAAGTGGAGCCAGGAGCATGCCTTTAGATCACGAATCCCCAATCCCTGGGCCATGGCCCAGTACTTGTCCTTGGATTACACTATTGAACAATCTCACCATGAGATTTGGGTGGCCCAAATACCATGCAGTGTTTTGGAAAACCCTGAAGATTTGGTTGTTTCTCCATGTACCAAGATCAGGATGTTAGAGGAACCCAGTATGTGTATTTTATCTTTAGGATTTTTAATGGATTTTTTAATGGTCCCTTCGCTATGCTTTCAATCAGTTGTTGTTATTCTGTTTTTTGTTACCACACAAAATGCTTAAAGATGGTGCCATATAAATACGTTTAATTAAATAGTTACAGGCTTGAAATAAGTGATTGCTTACTTCTTTAGAGGATGCAGAAAATAACCGTGCTGTTCTAGAAGGGTCTGAAATAGAAACATGTAATGCCCAACTGACCTTAAAATCTGCCTTGTTTATTAATTAGATAATTAACTATTTTAATTATCAACTCCATCTTGGACACCAGAGTGCTTTTTAATCGATTCTAAGCAGAAGTTTTGCTGCTCGAGAGTTTGTTTGTTTTGCCTTTCTTAAACTAAGCATACATTCCTGACTGTGTTTGCCCAGAATAAATGAGATAGATCAGGTCAAACAAACCAGTAGTAACTGGCATAGTGTTTATCATTGTAAGAGCAACCTTCTCTAATGTGTAATCCAATGACATGTCCAAATGAAGAATATGGTCTTTGTGTCTGTATGTGCTGTAGACTATTGCTTTCTATATTATTCATGGCAACTTGGCTTAAGATAAAATCTCTCTCAAATTGAGTTTGACTCTTAGTTCCTAAACAGACATATTCATGTTATTTTCTTGGCAAAATAGTTCAGAAGTGGTTTGTTACTGTCTTTTTCTAGAAGGTTTTTTCAGCCTCCCATTCCAAGAATTTCCTAAAATTTCCTAATAGTCTCACATTCAACAATACAACCCTTTGTAGCTTTTTAGATATTGGAGTATATTTGTATCAATACATCCCCAGATATACTGACAATTTGTTCACAGCTATAGTACAGGGAGTCGGTGACATTTAGTTTCCATTGATTTCTTCTCTTGATAAGATGAAAGTCAAGATATTAATTAAGTGAAGTTGTTCATAGTTTCTTAGAAATTCATCAATATAAATATAACCCCATCTAGCAAAGAACAATAACATGTTTTTTTTCTTATCAACAAGCACAGATGCTGTATTCACACCCATATTGAACAATCTCCACATAAATTCCAAAAGCAGATCATAAATCTATGTAAAGGTAGCCCTTAACTTACAACAGTTCATTTAATGACCATTCAAAGTTACAACAGCACTGAAAAAAGTGACTTATGACCGTTTTTCACAGTTACAACTTTTGCAGCATCCCCATGATCATGTGATCAAAATTCAGATGCTTGGCAACTGGTTCACATTTATGACCATTGCTGTGTCACAAGCTTATGTAATCCCCTTTTGCGACCTTCTGACAAGCAAAGTCAATGGCGAAGCCAGATTCACTTAACAACCAGGTGACTAACTTATCAACTGCACTGATTCACTTAACAAAACTCATTTAATAAATTACTTATTAAATGAGTATTAAATGACTTAACAATAGAAATTTTGGGCTCAATTATGGTCATAAGTCAAGGACTATCTGTACCTTAATAATGTCAAAGACGAGAAAAACCCTACTAAAGACAAAAACAAAGACAAAAAAAACCTACTAAAATGATAAAAGTAAAAAGAAAACATTGAATAACATCAAAGTGGGCAGCCAATAAACTGAAGTATAACTATGGAAGGCTTGGCATTAGCTGGTGCCTCATTTTTATAGTTGCTGTACAATATTATTCTACAATCCAAGTCATGGGGATATTAAAATCCGAAAACAAGTAAAATCATTTAAATCCTATCTGTTTTTTCAGGTAAGTTATAGATTAGTTGCATGTAGGTTGCAGATGACACCAAGACATACTTAAGATCCAGAAGGATTTTGACAGATTTGAACACTGAGCCCTATCCAACAAAATGCAATCCAATGGTGAGAAAAGTAAGGTTTTACATTAAGCAAGAAAAACCAATTGCACAGGTATAGAGTATGTGGTATGTGGTTCAACAATGCGGTAGTAACTTGAGAGGGATCTAGGAGTCCTTGCAGACAACCACTTAAGTATGAGCCAGCAGTGTGCTGCAGTTGCCAAAAAAGCCATTGTAGCCCTAGGCTGCATCAACAGAGGGATAGTATCAAGATCACATGAAGTTTTAGTACCACTTTATACTACAACTAGAAAGACCACACTTGGAATATTGCATATGGATTTAGTTACCATGATATAAAAAAGGTGTTGAGATTCTAGATGGAGTGCAGAGAAGAGGAGCAAAGATGATTAGGGGACTGCAGCAGGGGTGAAATGCTCCTGGTTCGGACCGGTTTGGCAGAAACGTTACCGGACATGTGGCCTGGTTCGCAGTACCAGTAAGGATGGCTGGCTGGCCATGCCCCCGAACCGGTCCTTGTGGCCTCTTGGTTGCCCAGTCTCTGCTCTGCAGCTTGCCTGCCTGAAGCGCTGCGCCCCTGATCTGCCTGCCAGGTAAGCCTGCGAAG
>JANHFT010009382.1:190766-205388 GCA_032467955.1 Pseudoxenodon macrops
TGAGCTCCCATTACTTGTCCCAGCTTCTGCCAACCTAGCAGTTCAAAAGCATGTAAAAATGTAAGTAGAAAAATAGGAAACACCTTTGGTGGGAAGGTAACAGTGTTCAGTGCGCCTTCAGTGCATAGTCATGCCAGCTACATGACCACAGAGACATCTTCGGACAGTGCTGGCTCTTTGGCTTTGAAACAGAGATGAGCACTGCCCCCTAGAGTCAGGAACAAATAACATATATGTGCGAGGGGAAACTTTACCTTTACCTAGCAGAGTTAAAGTTTGTATATCTCTTTTCCTTTAAAATTATCATATTGTCTTATAATACTTTTAAAGCTCTAGAAAATGCACCTCCCTACAATTCATATAGCTATATGTTAGCGATTGAAATATATTTTCCGTGCATCCCCCCCCCCCCCCAAATCCTTGGGAATTATTGTCTTATGAAGAATATTTAACTGCAACTGCTGAGTGAGCTAATTTCCAGAGATAACTTGGTGTGCTTCATTGAATTCATTTGCAGTAATAACCAGATGAAACCAATATTTGTACAGGAGTTATTCATGTTTTGTAAATAGGTTGGAAGAACTCAGATGCATTTCCAATAGTTTATGTTTTTTTAAAGTTGTCTTTGCAGCTTTCCCTCTTTCATCCTGCAAAGAACAATAACCTCATAGTAGTTTGACACTCTCCCCCATTCCTATTCTTTTCAATACAATGTGCATAGGAGAACCTGCCAAAAGTAAGATTGACCTATCTCTTCTTATTCTGTTGTGCTGTTGTATATGATAATGGGATGATTTAGACTAGAATGAGAACAGAATTATCATTTTATTTCTAAGATCTTTCCAGTAGAAATCCTTTTATTTTCTGATTGTTGGAATCCAGTTCCAGTTCCTATGATCTGCAACCAAAATGAACAATTGTCAGGAAATGAAATCTAACAACACCTTGTGGGCAATTATTGTACTCATCACCCAAATGTGCTCCCTCCTACCTCAGTAATGAAACATGAAGCTCATACATAGCCATACAAATTTCCTTTTGGCTCTGAGAGCAACTAATCTTCATCAAACCTGTAGTTTCTTTCAATGCACAGTGGCAGAAATGATACATGTCATCTTTCTCTGTCCCTCTTAAATGATTCATTTATGCAACAGGCTGCCTTTTTGGATCCCAGCTAGGTCATTCTTAGGCTGAGGTAACATTAATTATTTGTCCGCTTGTCGGATCCCATGAAAAGAACGTTAAACTAGCCTGTTTATGAAAGAGAGTGGGCAAAGTATGTGCGCTGATTATGTCAAACATATTCAAAGCTTCCTCTGCAAAAGGGATTGTGATCAACAAAGCATGGCCCACACCTGCACTCATTTTCCAGCATGTGAGCTGGTCACATATGAAGATAGTTACTAGAGGAAAAAAGAGATTATAGTAATCCCTTTGGAAAAGTAAGTTCTTCTACTCCAAAGAGATAACCCAGTTGGCTGCAATGTTTTGTGACAGGAAATGAGGAAAACAGTTCACATAAAGGCTGTGTGAATCTTTAAGACTTCTATGTAAGTCATGTTGAAGTTTTGCCTCAAGCAAGAGGATCACTTTGGTTCCATGGTGCAAAGTTCTTGGTCAGGTCATATCAGATAGACTTAATGCTTTTTCTTTGATCAAGGTTCACACATAAGCACCTGAAAAGTCTGCTGACTTCATCCATTGATTTTGTTGTAGTCTGCCCAGTACTAACTTATGAATCACCACGCTAAAAAAAGTCATTTTTTTAGATTAATAAATAATATTCTTTTTAAATTAAAAAAAGTGAAACAGAATGGCTACATGTCATGCATCATAGAAACAACATGATTCACTTCAGCCAAATGAAGAGCCTACCTGCTTTACCCCAATAAAGCAGGGGTCTGGAACTAGTCTGGGTCAGTGTGGTAAGAAAAGGTTTATCTTCACCTTTTCCTACAACATTGGGCAAAGTGTTTCAGCCTTGATAGCTTTTGGATTGTGTCATGTGCACTGGAGCCATCCAGCCAGAAAGATCTTCAACAAGCATGGATAAGGCTCAATAGCAACACCAGTATCATTTTAGGCTTATAGACCACATTATAGTGCTTCAGAAGCACTTTCTGGGCAGTTTACAACGTAAGCGTTATATGCATTTCATCCCCAACAATCTTGGTCCTCATTTTATCGACCTTGGAAGGATAAAAGGCTGAGTCAACTTTGAGGCCTGCCAGGATTGAACTCTAGGCTGTGGACAGAATTTGCCTGCAATAGTGCATTTTAACCATTGTGCCACCTGTGGGGTCCTGTGGATTGCACACAGCATGTTCTACCACTGTCTGACCTAGAAAACAAAGAGAAAATCAAACAGCTTGAAAACCAAACTATTCCATCACCAAATAGTAACTATCTCTCCCATTCAAAAAGAGACAAGTTGAATACACAATTGGATGGGAGATGTTACAACTGGATTTTACTATAGGTAAGGTGTACATTTACTAGGAGAGACTGAAATTCTTTAGTAAAGACGTAGGTTTTTTTAACTATTATTTAACACTACATATTTTTCTCATCAGAAGTTGCAGCTCCTTGAATCTTGTTTTGTTGGTGCCTGTTTTCAATCTGTGGTCTTCACCAGAAATAGCATTTGCCAAAAACATTTACCATAATATTTGCCAAATGAGTGTGATGTCCTTCCGACTTTCTTGTATCATATTTTCTTAAAACACCAGATGTGTTTTAAGTGCTTGTCTTGAGCATATATTGTGGAAATAATTCATAATACAGGTTGCAATTGCCAGGCTAGATAACCTTTCTGAGCATCTGAGGGCACCTACCATCTGTCTTACACCATTATTGAACTCAGCACACACCAAAACTCTCCAGCCTACAAATCATTGGTCAGTGGAAGATGACATCTCTCATTGCCCTAGTGAAATGTTTTTTGGAAAAGGACGAAAGCAGGGCCAAATTTGGGGGGGGGGAATATGAAGGCATTTTACTCTTAGAAACAAGGGGATCACATGAATGCAGGGAACTGTTATAATTCAAAGTTTCCTTGAATGGAAGCATTTCTTAGAATTACTGCATATGAGATATACAGCAGTCCGCCCATGGATAATTACTTGGGAGTCCAAAATTTGCCATTTATATTTTAGATTTTTTTGCAAAACAAAATTAAGTGGGAAGAGCGCATGGTATAAGATAAACCACAAGCTCCCAACATAGTTTATTTTACAAGATGCTTCCAAGCCCCAATGGGAATTAAGAATTCTACCCATGGAAACTTATTGAAAATCAATTTGCTATCCAGGCAAATCCATTGCAGGAAAAATGTCATTAGGAAGAAAATCCAACTGTAAAAGGAAATTAATGGAACTGGGCTTATTTTTCTAAGGTACAACATTTTTTCGCTTTTAATTGGCAAAAGTGCTTCATAGCCTCACAAAATTCTGGGATTCTCTGGAGAGTCTTTCTCCTATATTTCCAAGGCTGACCTGTGACTACATGAGACTGTATTGTTTCAGGGGGAAAAATGGCAGAAACAGAAGCCGCTCTATGAACATCCCCAGATTGCTGTGACTATACAATGATGTGACTTTTTTCAAAATATTTTGGTCACTTTATATAATTGCAGATTGTCAACTATCTTCTGCCTTCTGATAAACATTTGTGTGTATTTTTAAGAGTAGTTCCCTTATGCCCTAAGATCAGTGGTGAGATTCAATTTTTTTTCTGAACTAAATAAAAAAACTGAACTTTAAAGATAATTTCTACTAGTATCTTTCCCATTTCTTAATTTCCTTTATTTGTTGGCTTTAAATAAAATAACAGTTAACAATTTTATTCTAATATACTTAAATTGAAAATGCTGGCTAGGCTAGGCTAGGCTTTGAGCAGAAACCAACAAATAAAATTAAAACATAACAAAGTCTTGAAAATCCTATTATTTTAGTAAGATCATGCACATTGTTTAGTAGTACTATTTAGCAAAGAGTTGTCTATGGCTGAAACCATCAGTTGTACAAAATTGGCATGAACTGGGAAAACTCTATTTTTGAACAGATAGAAGATAAAATGTGTAAAATTCTGTTTTTCCTTCTTGATAGATTCCTTTGAAAAGACAGTGTTAGTGGTGCATCCTTGTCTATCAGACCAGTCTTGTTTTTATCTGTCCTGTCCCACATAGGAAAAAATATTGGTTAGACATGATGCTCTGGTGTCTACCTTTCAGCCACATGAATAATAAGGTATTTCACTTCACCAGAATAAAATTTTAGCATGGTGTTTTTCCTTGTAATTTGGGACTGGTAATGATAGATATAAAGTCAATATTAATATTTCCAAAATATAAATGATTGGGAATTGGGGTCTGTTCTCTTTATATATATAGGCTACTGCTAAACCTGAAAAAGAAACCAGCAAGGAAAGCCAAGGCTTATATTGCCTCCTCCTGCAATAAAACTTTTGAAGAAGAGCCACTTTTATTCTGTTGCTAGGAAAACTTCATGGTTATCTCCATACATTCAGCAGTAATGTTCAGTCCCACATAACTTTTATTATTTTCCTTGAACACCTGCAACAGCATGTAGGCTTATGTCATATCCCAAACAGTTTTTGAAATGTTGCTTTTCTTCAAAATGAAACATATCTAGGATTTACAACCGCCATTCAAACATTTCAATTCCCTATAGTACATATCATTGGAAGAAGAAAAAACCCACCTCATTTTTATTCTTCGTGTAATTCTTTCATGGAAGGAGGGAAATAGGGAGGGAGGGAGAGAGAGAAAGAGAGAGAGAGAGATCAAAGATATAGGCATGTATATAACTCATTAGCAGAAGTGTCTGTAATAAAAAGTATCACCATAATTTTCTGTCATTTTCCAAGATGTGAGTTATTTGACTGCCAAATTAACTTGCATAAAATATAATCATGTGCTTGGCAGTTGGCCATGAATACAGCTCCTTTGGTTACAGCAGATAGTATCTTTACTTCAGATCTCTTGCCAGAAAATACAGATATTGGATATAGAGAACATCACTTTAGCTGTCTTATGTTACCTCCACCAGAAGGTACTACACTCTTCAGAAAGGTAATGCCACCAACCATAACAACATAAACTTATTCCAGAAATTCATACAAACTATAATGTGCTGATACAAGGTTCGACTGGCTGGCATTTCACTGCAGTAACGAATGACGTTCTTTTTTTCTTTTGAATGGCTCCTTGACCTGAAGCTAGCTGCAAAACCTTTCCTCTCAGGTTCCGCATGTCCAGAAAAAAATTGCTACCATCATGTCAGACGAAGAAGAGTAATGGGGCAAGAGGACCTTCCCTTTCATGGCATCAGCATAATATCAGTTAGTACTGATATGTTTAACTGTTCTCTAAGGCAGGCAGAAGGTCTGGTAGACTACAGATAAAACATGAGCCAGCAATGTGCTGCAGCTGCCAAAAGAGCTGGTGACATCTTGGGCTACATCAACAGTGGATAACATCAAAATCCCAGGAAATCATAGTTCCCCCTAGACCAGGGGTCAGCAACCCACGGCTCTGGAGTTGCATGTGGCTCTTTCATCCCTCTGCTGTGGCTCTCTGTTGCCGCCACAATTTTGAAAGGAGCTTCCGGTTATGAGGAGAAAAAGCATGGTGCCCCAGGAAAAGACTCTATGGCAAGGAGTGGGTTTTCCGGACAGCTCCACAATTGGTAGGGCTTTTGGTTAGACAAGTAGAGGAAAAAGGATGCCACGCTAGGAGGAGACTCTATGGGGGAACTGGACTTCCGGTCAGCTCCAGAATTGAAGGAGGGCTTCCAGTTGTGGCTCTTTGAGTATTTAAAGTTGCCAACCCCTGCCCTAGACAAATCATAACTTTCTTTGGGTCATCACAATACCAGTTGAATGCAGAGGAACTGAAAAGAGAAAAGCAACAAAGATAGCAAAGAGTTTGGAGACTAAATCCATTGAAGAACAATTAAAAGAACTGGGCCTGTTTACCCCAAGAAGAGAAGGTGAAGAGGAGTTTTCTAATACTTTAAGATCTATTGTAGCAAAGAGATTATGTTTAAGGGCAGAACAAGAATCAGTAAATGAAAGCTTTACAATTTCCTGAATTATTAAGCAGCAGAGTAGCCTGCCTACTGGAATTATGGGAAGGTTTTCAGGCAAAAGTTGGACAGTCATTTATTTAGGATGTTCTGAGGATTTCTGCCCTGGACAAGAGTTGATCAGAAGATTTCCAAGACCCTTTCAAGCCTAGGATTCTTCACCATGTTCAAAAGAATGCTAACATCTTACAAATTTCTAGAAGTTTCATGAGATCACATTTGGAATCTCATGAATTTTGGCTATTTACCAAAACATTTGACATTTTTAAAAATTAAATAATTATATTTCAGGGGAATCCTTCAATAACTCTATACATTCTTCACAGATGCATTGGCACCTTCCAGTACCTCATTTTCCAGCATATGTTCTCCAATCTTCTGCAAACCTAGGGTCTTCTAAGTGGTTTCCAAACATTTCTTGATAAGCTTTCTGTAATGTGCTGTAATGTGATATGATATATTATTATTGTATCTGTAAAATACAACAGCCTGGAAAAATTCCTTAAACTGTAGAGTCAAGATGGCAGAAATAACAATAAGTGTTTAGATATACCCAGAAGCCAAGGGCAGAAATGGATGTTGAGTTTGGTTTGAAAATGGGTAGAGAATTATTCATGGCTTCTCTTCAGATACAATTGCTTGCCTGTTCATGGCACAATTGTATGGTGCAGGTACTGTAAGCTGCTTTATAAACCCAGAAACTACAACCCTATTAAAAAAATATTTTTAAAATGCCATCATAAAAATAATTCTGAGTAAGAAAATTATTTATCTGCAGCTAAAAAAATCTAGCTAAGCATATTGCTCTTTCTGAAAAGAAGCTGATAATCAAAACTAATTACATTTGAAATATACTGTAGAAAGTTAGCACCCACCCTTCTTAGAAGAATGAAATATTTTAGAAAATATTAAAAAGACGGAATATTATATTTCCCCTAAAAGAGAAATAGAAATCTCAAGAGAGAGAGAAATTCAGAGCTTTTGCTCCCTGTCCCCAGCAGTTATTTGGTGCCCATTGAGAAGGACTGGGCCAACCTATCTACAAAACAAAAGATCTTCAGCTCCAGGGTGATGGGATTAAGACATGACCCTCCAGGACATAATTGGATTATCCGGCAGCAGGGCTCACTGCCTTACAAAATCAACTGGGGATATTGCATTACCCTCCAGGCTTCAACCAAACTTGATTCAGTCAAACATGGCCCCATGGGAGTCTGACTACAGCCAATAGAATATTTTTTTGCACAGGAACAGGAAGCTCAAGGGCAAGACCCAAGAGAGGATATAAATAAGCTTCACTGTCCATGTCGTCAGTTGCACCAGGACCATGTCCTTGATGCTTCTGCTTCATTAAACCATCTTTCCAACCAGCCTCCATGTTTCCAGTGTCTTTCTTTCCACTTGGAACTGAACCAGATGGACATTTCTTCTAACAATTCTATGCTGCTCTTTCACATCAAAGTTCCCTCAAAACAATGCAAATTATATATAAAACTTCAAAGTATTTAGCTGCAATTTGATATATGATACTCAGAAGCAAATTCCATAAATGTAGCTGGGTTTATCAAGTACAATTATAGTCTAAGTGTGTATATTGTAAAAATTGTAAAATTGTAAAAAAAACCACCTGTAAATTGTAAAAATACAAGAAATAGCAAATAGATAGCTGAATTGAATATTCTTTAAAAACATTTCTTTTCAGTATTCTCTGCTATTTTTTTACCTTTTTTTCCTGAAGTCTTGGCTGGGTCTCTAAGATCCCTGAAAGCTCATTATTTTTATATATTAAGTATGTTTGTAGAGTTGTACAATGCTCTATGGGTGTTCTTCCCTCTGACTGATGTCAAGCAGCCTCTAGCCCCATTATTCTGTTTAGCAGCATGGTCCCTGAGTCTTAGAAAGTAAGAGAAGAGGCTCCTTAAAGCTTTCCCAGATGTACCAAAGGATGCTAGGAGCAATCTGTGTTCTTGGGCAGGATTGTCTTAGAGTCTCCTGGCACTTGCTAAAGCCCCAAAAAGCTTCTGCACATGTGTAATTCTAACCAAGAGGAATACTTTGGCTTTTCCAAGCGACAGAGCAAAATGGCAGCAGTAATTTATTTATTTATTTTGTCAAGCACGTATTAGATAACAGACATAGGTATAAACATGGTTATTAATACATGAAATGGATATGAATAAAATGGGCCTCCAGGGGGTGGAGAAAGCCGTTTTTGCCCTCCGCAGGTTCCTAGAAAGCCTCTGGAGCCTGGAGAGGGCAAAAAGCTCACTGTGCCATTGCGGGCCAAAAGCAGGTGGGGGGGAAGGAAAGAGGGGGCAGGGCACATTGCACTAACAGATATGGGCAGCACACGTGCGACTGCCCGCCCCCCCCGCTCACCCTGCTTTTGGCACACAATGGCAAAAAGGTTAGCCATCTCTGCTATAGATCATTATGACCTTTACCATTTTAGCCCAATTAGATCAACACATGCAGTTCTCAGTTACAGGGTTTTTATTAAGCAAGGGGGACATTTTATAAGTGATATTTGCTGTATGTGTCAACACAAGCAAAATATTTCATTCTGAGAAATGGGTCCCAGTGGGCTGTTTCTCTTATGTAATGATTTACTTTTGTGCTATACAACACACATTCAAATAATGTTTGTGCTATATCCCCAGTCTCCAGTGCACCACAGATACATATAGCTTCATCAAGAGCGGTTCATTTAAAGCTTCCCTGTTTTATCATTCTGTCTAAATCTCACATTATTAAATCTTAAATTTTATTTATTTATTTGTTTGTTTATAGTCTGCCATTATTATTATTATTATTATTTACAATTAATTCAAGTGGCAAACATATCCAACACACATTCCTCCTCCTATTTTCCCCACAACAACAACCTAGTGAGTTGGGTTGGGCTGAAAGAGAGTGAGTAGCCAGTGGCCCAAGGTCACCCAGCTAACTTCCGTGGCTAAGGCAGGATTAGAACTCATAATCTCCCACTTTCTAGCCTGGCGCCTTAATCACTAACCCAATTGGCTCTCATAAATAAACTCCTTTATACTTGGGTATTTAAATAAAGAAATATGCTAAACGTGAAGCCATTAATTCATTCCAGCATACTAGAGAAGCTGAGAGTAGCTATATATTTTATAACAAGGATTCTTTGTGGAACAATTTTCTTAACTTGTTCTCCTGATGCTTGTATGAAAGTGGCAGGAAGCCTATAACTCTTAATGTAATTTGTAACTTGTACTATCCAGGAAGAGTCTAATTGAACCCTAGCTCTTCTATCAAGCAAAATTTGGGGAGTTTCCAAAGAAGTATGTCTCCGCCAATAATTATATATCCTTATTTCTGAATGGGAACATAGCATAGATATTCCAAACACAGTTCTAACTGCAGTTCTTCTATCCACACCCAATATTCTCCACAAATGATATGACCGCTTTTGTTCTTAGAGCAGTACATGTTTTAAATCCAATATTTCAATCACCATGGACCTATTTTCTATGAATCATATGTTTGATTTTTTCCTAAAATTAGGAAGGAAGGAAGAAAAAAAACCAGCACAAGTACAGTATGGACTATTGGAGATTCTCAGAGAAATGCACAGGATACCCTTTTAATATACTCCATCAGAGATGGTATTCAGCCAGTTTGAACCAGTTTGGACAAACCGGTAGCAGAAATTTTAACTGGTTCACCAAACTAGCCAATACCACCTCTGGCCGCCCACCCAGTTGCCCAGTTGCTGCTCACCCCTGCCCACCCGCTCACCGCTTGCCTTGCCCTGCCTGCCTGCCTGCTCCGCTCACCTCGCCCACCCCCGCCCCGCTCCATTCTATATATGTTGCCTTCGCCACGCAGCCCAGCTAATCGCCTCGCCTCTGCACTTCACCCGCTACTACAAAAAAGCCCCATTTTTTTTAAAGGCCAAAAGCAAGATGGCGACGCATGCACAGTGCCGGAAATGAGGCTTCTGCTCATGTGCAGAAGAAAAAAAATCTGATTTCTTTTTTAAAAAACCATTCCCCCCCCCAAAAAAAGATGCCAGCGCCCACGGAGCAGAACCGGCTCTGTGACATCACCAGCTGCCTACTACCTACTCGGTGGAACCGGTCCAAACCGGTAGGAATCAATCTCTGGGCGGGACCCAGAGATGCACCATTCCCTGAGGCCCCAGAGCCTCCACCCACTCGCCATTCGTCTTGCATGAAAACATCAGTTTCAGGAGAGATACAATCTGGAGAAAACATGTGGGTTTATTTCAGGGCACACAGCAAAACACAAAGGAAGATTGGCGGGAGAGGAAGAAAAAGACTCAAGGATAGATATAGGTAGCCATAGGCTATAGGTAAGTATGGAAAAGGTTCAGAAAGATCAATGGGCAGGTCCATAGACAGATGAGGAGGAGGAAGGAAGAAGAAAAGAGGTCTTGTTATGTTTCCCTTGCTATAAGACCCAACTTTGTGTTTCCGCCAAAATTTGTAACAGGCAGAAATTTTAGGTTTGGGTTCTGCTGAACCACAGACCACATAGGATGAATGAAAAGCAAACCTTCCAAAATTCACTGTTTTGGAGATTAAAACTACATACATTTCTCATTTCTTGTATACTCTTAAAGCAAACTGAATGAGGGAAAGATTTAAGAAGTCTTTATTTGCAGGCACAGAAGTAAAATAGAAAGTGAAGGCAGGTTGCAAAGTTGCATTGAAATCATATTGGTAAGTATCATGTATTACATTTAAATTTTGACTTTTAAGCTGGTCTGAGCTTTTGTCCATCTCTCCCCATGCCTTTGTTTTGAAAATATGTGATGTTGTTTGCTCTCACTTCTACAATGGAATTAACAAGAGTACACAACCTTTTGAACTAAAGAAAAACATGGATAAACCTGTACAAAACTAAGCCTGATTTTATTTCAACGATATTTACTTTAAATTATATGCTGTTAATTAAATACAGTTAACAATTCTCTTTGCATATTAATAATACTATTCAATCATATGAAATATTACCATTAATAATTGTACATTAACTATTAAATACATTAATACAAATTAAATTAAAATTAAAATTAAATATTAGAATCAATATGTCTTAATGATCCCCTGTGGATAAGGGGGGCATTGAAACTACAGCTCATGCAGTCCTGCTATATTGCATCTTCTATAAGGACTCACAAAGTCAATTTATAACACCCGGCCTAATAAAATATCTGGCAAATACTGATCTCTTTTATGGGCAACTACTGTAATCCGGTCAGTAGGGAGTAATTTATTTGAATGTGGCCAAATTCTGTTATGCAAAATTAGGCAGACCCTAACTGCTCACTAATAATCCATCACCAATCATAATATATTATTTTGCCTGTTTTTATTTTATTTTTTACTATATTTTTTTTATGCTTTTAGTTATAATCCTGGTCTGGGACCACAATATTGATTGATTGATTGGTCATAATACTGAGTTAGCCTTAAATGTAATGCCACTATTAAATGTTTTAGCATTCTAGTCTTCTCCTAACTTAATTTGTCTCATAGATATGATCCTACCCACTATATTGGCCATTTAGTCACTGAGGTGGTCAAGGGTTGGAATCTAATTAGCTTCCATTGAACACTTTAGGGTCCTGTAGGCATTTCCTTTGATTGGGCATTATCCTTCCTTCCTTCCTTCCTTGGCCTGCAAAAGGGACTGGACACCTGGCTTCTGAAAAGGGATTTTTCCTAGTGATGTCTGATTGGTATTTCCCATATTACTTGTTAAGGCTAACGTGTTACTTATTTACAAAGGATTCACACTTTTAAAAATAAGCTCTAATCTTGTGTTGTACAGAAGATTGATTAAACCTAGAAATTAGAATCAGGCTCTGCCTTTGTGTGTTGCTAGCTGTCACTATTTCTGGTGCTTCTGCTGGCAAGAGATATATAAACTGCAAATATGCTACAACAATTGTGCTAATTGGGCAATGCTCTGAGAATCTGTCTATATCAGTTGCAGTTTCCCTACTTACATTCCTTGGTGGAGCCAAAGGTGCTTTTTCAAAAGGCAACTGGACTTCGTTTTTCCTTGGATATGTTTGCTTCTCATCCAAGAAGTTTCTTCAATTCTGACTGAATGGTGGAGGATGGAACGATTTATATTCCTTGCAGTCATCTGGTTGTTAGCACTCATTCTGAGAATCATTGAGACCACATGGAGGTTTATCTGTGCCCTCAGGGTCATCTGAGTAGTGCAAATGGATGTGAAACCTTCTGAACTGCTGAAGGGACTGTGTTGTAAACACAATCCCAGGAGATAGTGTTGTTGTAAATCTCCCCCTGTTGAGAGAGGATTTTTCAATCTTAATGTAGATGGCCTATTTGATGCCTCTTTCAAACCAGAGATCCTCTCTGTCCAGAATGTGTACCTTGCTGTCTTCAAAAGAGTGACCATTGTCTTTCAAATGCAGATGGACTGATGAATCTTGTCCTGATGGGTTTGTTCTTCTATGCTATGCCATGTGTTTGTGAAGTGGTTATTTTGTTTCTCCAGTATACAGATCTGTACATGCCTCACTGCATTGTATTGCATATATCACATTGCTCAGTTTGTATCTGGTATTTTATCTTTGGGGTGAACAAGCTCCTGCCTTAGTGTATTTTTGGATTTGAAGTCTGTATGTATATTGTTGAAAATACTTCTAAGTTTTTCAGATATTCCTGCAACATTGCTTCATTTGTTATTCTATTCTTGTTATAGAGGACCTCCTGTTATGTTTGTTTGGGGTTTAAATGAAAGCCTAGTTGGGATAGCCACAGGTTCTGAGAGCTTTCTTGATGTGTTTTATTTCTTTTTCTTTTCCATCTTTGCTGGTAAGCATACTTTCAGCCTAGTGGTGTAGGCTGATCACTACCATATTGTGGTTGGGTGGTGAGAATCAAAATGTAGATACTGATATCTGTATGTGAGTTTTCTGTAAACTTCAGTGTTAAGGCTTCTGTCTTCCTGAATATGATCTGCACAATCCAGGAAGGCCAGACTATTTTCTTCCCAAGTGAATTTAATGTATCTATTCAGAGTTGAGGAGTTTGATGAAGGCTTCCAATTCCTATGTTTTAATCTTGATCCAAGTATTATGCACATACCTTTATCAGTGAGTGGGTAGAATTCCTGTGAAGGAGTTTAAGGCTTTGATTTCTGCCTCTTCCATGTAGAGATTGGTCACAATGGGGGACTCATGACACAGTCTTGTTTTTTTCTGTAGAGACCTTCATTGTATTTAAAATAGGTAATGGTCAGACAGAGGTCCAGCAAGGTACATATGCAATCTGGGCTGAGGTTGGTTCTGTCACCTAATATGCTGTCTTGTAATAGTTGTTTCTTCACTACGGTGATAGCTTTAGTGTTGGAATATAGGTGAAGAGTGAAGTCACATCATAAGAAATCATAGCCTCACCTGGATCCAGTTTTAGTTTTGAAACTTTGCTGACAAAGTCCTATGAATTGTTGATTTAATGGGTGGTGTTGCCTACCAGAGGGGCTAATAAGGTGGTTAGATGTTTTGCAATGTTGTAGATGATGGAGTTGATGCTGTTGACAATTGGTCTGAGTGGAGTTCCCTTTTTGTGGATTTTGGGGAGTCCATAAATGCATGGAATATCTTCCCCAAGGTAAATGGAATAGTATTGTGGCTTTTCAATGGCATTGTCCTTCAGTAATAGTTGCAGGAAATCAGTGACCTTTTGCTTATAACTGCTGTTAGGATTTTTCTTCAGAATCTCATATGTAGCAGTGTTCTTCAGAAGACTGTAAAAATGAATATTCTACCAACACTGCTTTACCTGTTCCAAACAGTACCTTTAAAAATTGAGAAGAAATTCTTTGATGAATGGAACACACTGATCTTGAAATTTATTTGGCAAGGAAAAAAAGCTAAAATTAAACTGAAAATGTTACAAGAATCCAAAGAAAATTGAGAATTTGGATTACCAGATTGGCTTTTATTCTATCAAGCGTGTGTTCTAACATGGCTAAAAGAATGGATAGACACAACAAATTACTATATTTAGAAGGATATGATTTACAAATCGGATGGAATGCATTTTTATGATATGAGAAGAATAAAAGCCACCTGTATTTCCAAAATCACTATGTAAGAAATTCATTAAAATAAAAGCCAAAATCTATTTGTGAATCCCAGGATGGCTCTCAATGATGGAAGTCTTTATTCATCCAAATCTGGTGAAATTTGAGAAAATTTTGACAAATAAAGTTATGTTGAATACTGAAGGGAAACTAAAATCTAAACAAGACCTTGAAGACCAGGGCATTGAATGATCATGGTGGCCTCAACTGCAAATACAATATAGATATGATAAAGATGCAAAAATGTATGGTTTTTATAAAGAACAGACAATCTCCGGACAAATATTGTTGAAGTCTAGTGAAAAAAAAATCTGATTAAGAAACTATATAACTTTCTACTAAATTTAAAAGAAACAATGATAGTGGTCATAAAACTTTGGACATATTATAGAACTAG
>JANHFT010009383.1:12368-23084 GCA_032467955.1 Pseudoxenodon macrops
AAAGACCCGAATACGCCAAGACTTGCATACCTATACCCGTGAAAACCTACGAAAACACACACACACACACACATATATATATATAATTAGTAACATTAAATTAACATAATGGGAGAATATATAATCCAATTCTAACTAGACCTAAATCAAAACCGTATGTGTGTGTACACACACAGACAAACACACACACACACACATACAGTAGAACCTCTGGTCACAACCATAATTTGTTCCATAACTTTGGTCCCAACCCAATTTGGTTGTGACCCAAACAGTGTCTAATCAAATGTAAGATGAGAACTACCTGTATCCATCTATACAAATTGAATTTCAATTCAATTCATCAATTTGTTATTGTTATTATTTCTGCTGGATTGTTCAGTCTCTCCTCCCTCCAGTTATTTTTTTAAGATATTATTTTATTTTATGAGGGTTATACTTTGTGTTTCATGGAAAGCATTTTTTTGTATGCCTGCCATTTCTGCCCCACGTTAATGTGTACACACCATTAGGGACTATAAAGAATTGAAGAGTAAATATGAGATAAGCTATAAATTGTTTCAATGTAATTCACAGAGTACCATAATTAGAAGCTGTGTAGGGCAAAAACCTGGGCAAAATGTCTGGGTACACGTGTAGATTCATTAAGGCTTCTGGGATGAAACATTTCATTTAAATTATAACAAATAAACTAAGTGAATAAATCAAGGCTATAGGACAGAGACACAAGATGATTCTTTTGAATAGCTTCATATGTACTAAACTATGGTTTAATATAGTGAGATGTATAATGAACTTTGAACTCAACCAATTGATCCTTATTTAACATACTGTTAATTAAACAAATCATGTTTTTAATCACAATCTGTTTAATAATTGTAAAGGGCAATATTGAAAGGATGGGGAAACTATACTCTTTGCTTCCATATTCTTTCCATGTTCAGTTGTTCATTGAGAAATTTGAAACTTTTTGAAATATAAGAGCCCATATATTTGTTCTTCTTTAAAAAAAAAAAACTACCGTAAGTTAAGCCTGTATCATATAAACACTTAGGTGTTTTACAAGATTCAATATAACATTAACATCAGTAAAACTAAAATGCAGTAAAGATAATGCAAGAGATGTATGTATCTATTGTTTTTTCTAAACGTTATAAATGTAACAGTTACAATATACTTTCCTAAGGAGACCTAAACATACAATAGGTTATCATCATCTTCTGCCTGGATTCCTACTGTAACCTTCATCTTCCTATCCAAAGAAAAGGTAGTCCAGAAGCCTCAAATAATTACCTACCACCAATGCAGTGCATAGCTAAGCTATGTAATTTGCTACGCATAATGATGACTAAATTAAATAGCTTTAAAAGACGATGAAACAAATTTCTGAAGGTTAATGGTATCAGTAGTTATTGGCCAAGATCAGAAAATGTATACTAGCAAATACAAACAAGAAGCTAGTTTTGCTCTCATGTCTTAATTGATTGATGGTAAGGCAAAAGAAAGGAGGAATTGCCTGCCAATGAAAATGACTTTATTAGAGCCTGATATGTTTCAGGAGTATATTCCTTTCTCAAGGACACTCTAAAATAAACAAAAAAGAATAAAAAAGAAGACACCTAATGATTATGCACAAGTTTACAAAGAATATCTTACCAAGTATATTTATAAAAATGGACAATGTTTATATGTGAATTTCTTAGCTTTTACTTTTTACTTATTTTAGAGACTGTCCATGTAACATATTTTAAGTATGTTCATATTATCTGTGACACTTTAACCTAAGCCTGCAAATACATAAATGAATATTGTTTTCCATCTGACTGTTTGCATTTTAAAAGTGTAACTTTCTGTTATGGACACCACTGAATTAGGGTATGCATAAAAAGGACTATCCATGATTATAAATATTGCAGCATGTCTATTGTAAGCTTTTGCATAATCATTAGTTTCTATTTTAGCTTTGTTTCCCTTTTTAGAGTGCCCTTGAAAAGAAATATTCTACCAAAATGGGTTGTGCTGTAATAAAATCAGTTTTACTTGCACTTGAGATTCATCCCTCCTCTTTTTTCTATTCCATTTCCTGGACTCCTCTTTCAAGTTTTATGAGAAGCATAAACTTTTACTGTGATACAGCAGGGCTGTTCTTCATGTTGTTATGTTCTTTTGTACAAGTGAAAACTCAAGTTTTATTTCAGATGTATCAGTTTTGGAAGATTGCTGTCTGCACTGCAAGGATTGTGATTTAGGCTATCTCACAAAGTTAGGCAGATGAAATTATATTTTATTTAGTGTATGGCATTTACAGAGGCTGCACAGTTACTGATAAATAAATTTAGTTCAAATAAAGGCAGAGGAAAGTTACGATATTAATGTTTGTAAAATGTTTACAGGATGCTTAGTTATTATCTTGAGATCTAGTAAGTATTGAAAGAAATAATGAAGGGTAGGGAAGGAAGGAAGGAAGGAAGGAAGGAAGGAAGGAAGGAAGGAAGGAAGGAAGGAAGGATTGATTACCAGAGATCCAGGAAAAATATAGTTGCATTTTGGGAAAAGGAAAAATGTTATCCGCAATTCTGTAACAGCTACATCTTTTAAGGAATAACTTTCATTTATTACTTTATTTTATTAGAATTAGGAGATCATGTGTTTATGAATAACTATACCTACCTAAGTGATGAAACACTATGTAACAGAATTTACCGGTCCTGGAAGTGTAGTTGTTGTTATCACCCTGACAGAGATTATGAGATTAGCCATTTGAACTCTGGACAACTCATGAGTAGATCTCAAGAACTGAGGTCTTTGCAGTTAAATATGAGCTGAGTGGCTGAGAGTTGAAGTCTATAAATCAAGCTCACAATCATGATGAAGGCTATGAGGATACAACGTTCTCATAAGTGATGGTGCAATGGTTAGAATGCAGTATTGCAGGCTAAGTCTGCTTACTTTGCCAAGAGTTCGATTCCTTTGATCCTGAACTGCTCAAGGTTGACAGCCTTCCATCCTCAAGATTGATAAAACAAGGACCGAGATTGTTGGGGGCAATATGTTGACTCTGTAAACCGTTTAGAGAGTGCTCTAAAGCACTATAAAGTGGTATATAAGCCTAAGTGCTATTGCTGTAAGCCTCACTTCCTTACATACTTCTGGATCCAATTAATTTACAACTAAAGAGAATTTTCTGACCAGCAAGATAAGAGGATTCCATTTGGGGAATCAACATTATTTCTGGACTAAAAGGGGAGAAAAGTGTTAAAGATTTAAAAACTTTTGGCAAAAAAGCTTAACATGAAGCAGATATAAGAAACTTCAGAAAAGATAAAGGAGATTATTGTTTTGATTTTGGGAGTGATGGTAGTGAAAGTGCTTTTGAATAAATTAAGATTAAAATAGACAAATGAACTGAATCTTCATGTGAATGTTTTTTTTTATTTACTATTAAAGTGTGCAGACAATTGGTGGATTTTACAAAACAGACTGTAATGCTGACTCTACCTATGGAGTGAAAGTATTAAGGGCACAGGAATAAAAAGCAGAAAAAAGGGAGGGGAGAAGCTTGCCTTTTACAGTTTCCTTGCACTGATAAACTTTCACTTTTAATTACAATATTACAATGGCAACCAACAGAAAAATGGCCAAAATAGTAGGAGAGGAGTAACTTGTAGAGGCAGGAATTACCGTATATCACATTTACTTTAGAAAATGTTTGAGGAATGGAACAACGAACTAGCTGAATCGCTTGATATTAAATTAACAGGTTTTGGGGGGGAAAGAATGGATCAAAGATTTGTAAAGATTAAAGAGGAGATGAGTGAAAAAATTAAGGAAACAGAAAGCTCTGTAAAACAAATGTCTGGAGATGTAAAGCAAGTTAATGACAAAGTGGAAATTCTGGAGAGTAAGACAGAAATTATGGACAGAGAGCTGAAAAGGCAGCTAGATAATTTGGCACTACTGAAACTAAGAGAAAAGTAATTTTATTTTACATTTAGAGCAATTCCAGGAGTCTGGTGAGTGGAGTGGAATGGAGTGGAGTGGAATAGAAAATAGAATAGAATAGGAAATAGAAATAGAAATAGAATGAATAGAAATAGAATAGAAATAGGAATAGGAATAGGAATAGGAATACAACACAACACAACACAACACAATACAATACAATATTCTTTATTGGGCAAGTGTGATTGGACATTTGTCTCCAGTGCATAAGCTCAGTATACATACAAGTAGCAAAGTGATAAATTATAAAATACAACCAACAAATGATAGTCATAAGATACCAATAGGAATAGCTAATAGGAAAGGTGAGAAGGATAATAGTAATACAGTATTACTACATAATTATATCCTTATGCATAAGATAGTGCTATGGGAATTATATGTGGATCAGAGTGATCGCTAGTTGTTTTGACATGCAATGCCTTATAGTGGTATCCTGAGGGGAGAAGTTGAAACAGTTTATGTCCAGCATGTGAGAGGTCTGTAGAACCCATCTCTCTGGCTAATGCAGTATACAAGTCCATAATGAAATGCAGGATGGTTGCAATTGTTTTTTCTGCAATCTTAACTTGGAGATTGTACCTATTTGATTGCTGTACCAAATCAGTTATAGAAGTACAAATGAGAGACTTGATAATTCCTCTGTAGAACTGTATCAGCAGCTCCTTGGGCAGTCTGAGCTTTCTGAGTTGGACATGAAGAATATTCTTTGTTCTGCCTTTTCATCACGGTTCTAATGTTAGGTGTCCATTTCAGTCTTGGAAGTTATAGAAACCAGAAACTTGAAAGTCTTTACTGTTGATACTGTGTTGCTTAATATTGTAAGATGTGGTAGAATAGGAGGGCTCCTCCTAAAATCTACGATCATCTCTAGAGTTTTAAGTGTGCTGGTTATTAAAGTTTTAGCTTTTTTTTTTTTAACTTGGGATATGGAGAATACAGAAGCAGAAATTTATAAGGTTTACAGAAGAAATACAAGGTTTGTGAGAATATGAAATGTTCCAAGGGATGTCTTGGTGCATTTTGTCAGGAAGAAGAAAATAAATCAAGTTTTGCAGCAGCATGTTGCAAGAAGACTGCAGATTGATAAAACACATGAGGTTGCCTTGGATAAATTCCTTTTAGAATCTGACATAAGAGAAAAAAGTATTATTTTTTGACCCGCAGAATAAAATAGAAAAAGATTCTATTTCAATATATTTTCTCCAAGATGATCTGTCCTTCACTTGGTCTTTGAATCTTCTAATGGTCCCCTTACTGCCATTGTAAATGAATTCATTCACCTTGCTTCTGGTCATTTTTTTCCTTTTTCTTTCTACCTTTTCCAGTTTAGAGCTTTTTCCTAGATCCATTCTAGAACTATCCATTCTATCTGGGTGTCCTTTTTTATTTTTGTTTTCACTTTAGTTTCTACAGAACATGGTGACTTTTACTTAAAAGATCCAGATAGATCTATGTATATTTTACCATGTGCAAGTAGGTAAACACAGTAACAATAGTTTAATAGTAATATGTCAAGTAAGAATTGTAAATAATACTGCAGACTTTTCTGTGGCAGTTTTTTTTTTAATGCATGCTTAAAATGCATGCTTGTGACTTTGATAAGCATGCTTTAAAAACAGTAATATATTTTTTACAGAATTCATATCAGCTGCAATTCCTTTCTTATACTGACTATTGATTGAATGGAATTGTCAAGGGGAAAAACCCTCTGTTTTCAGTGGCATGCTTTCTGCATGGACAATTACTGGTAACCAGAAAATTGTATGTTTTGAAAATTGTGAAGATCTTCTTGATAATAAGCTTTGTTAGTTTCCTTGCTGTCTTCTACAACTTCTCTTGATTAAAGTGACCTAGATCCCCAGATGGAAATTAATACAATTGGCTCATTCCATCCACTTAGGATCTCAGCCTCTGAATGACCAATTGGTACTTCCTGTCTGCTTCAGTAATAGGAATGGGGTTTAAAGAAATGCAGCTATAGAAATGGAACAAAATAGTTTAATTCATAGCAGTTTAATGGACTTTTCTGACTTTGGATAATAGGCTTCCCAGTTATCTGTCTATGAATTTATTTACTCCATAATACCTTTGGATGATATCTTCCTTCTTGAAATTTTCTTTTGTTCTCATCACTTCAACTAGTGAATGCAAAGTAGATATAATAAGTGGAAACTGGATAAAGCTAATACAGCTAATTCTCACTGACATCTAAAGGACTTAAATACTTAACTAGGTGCATAAGTTCCACAGGGAATTATATATGTTTATCTTTCTCTGTGATGTGATGCAGAAGACTATAAGTAAGCAGAATTATCAGTCATATGTGGAAAGGCAAAATCAGCACGTCAGTTTTCAAATGTTTACACAAGATCTATGAATTTCCATCACTTATTGTGGTAGCACTGTTTCTTGAATACTGTACAATAATCATTGATGGGCATAGAGTTATATTTCATTGGGATATTGCAATGAATGAATAGGATTTGTGGTATCTATGAATATTTGGCACCTTCAATTATTTGAGAAATAGACTCATGAAACCACAGTAGCTAATATATGTTCATGTCAATACATTCATGTCAATTAGGTCTCAATACCTTTCTGTCCCACTGTCACACAAATACACCACAAACACACACACACAAACATATACATGTATATAGGTATATAAACATATTGAAAATTATGCATACTTTTATATACATGTTTGTCCTTAGACAGATTGAATAGTCTACACAATATAGAATTAAAAACAATATATTTATATATGAAAGGATCATAGGTTCCAATTGAATTGGCTGAGCCAAATAGTAATAGAAAGTTTTAACATTCTACAAAAATCTAACATAGGGGTGTCAAACTCACAACATCATGGTGGCATCACATGATGTATTGGGACTTCCCCCTCCCCTTTGTTAAACTGGACATGGGCGTGGCCAGCGTATGATGCATCCAGCTCACGGGTGACAAGTTTAACAATCGTGATCTAACAGATATTTTCCCAAAATTATTAGAAAGACAGTAGTTATTAATAATAATCCAAATAATTGTATCAGCTATTATCTAATCCATAGCACCACATAACAAAGTAAGCTCCCGTTCCTTGTCCCAGCTTTTGCCAACCTAGCAGTTCGAAAGCAGATAAAAAATGCAAGTAGAAAATAAGCACCACTTTGGTGGGAAGGTAACAGCGTTCTGTGTGTCTTCGGTGTTTAGTCATGCTGGCCACATGACCATGGAGACGTCTTCAGACAGTGCTGGCTTTTCGGCTATGAAACTGAGCTGAGCACCAGCCCCTAGAGTTGAGAACAACTAGCACATGTGTGAGGGAAATATTTACCTTTACTTGATATTTACCGGTAAGTACTGATTGTGGTAATTCCACTCCATTGAATACACTCCATATATAAGAACATGATATCTGGTGACAAGTTTTATTTCAAGTTTTCTCCAAAGAAGCTAGTGGCATGGCTAGTGAAATATTAGCATGTATTCATTGTCTCCCAAGGCATTATCTGGAACCCATTGTGAATATAGTCCATTAGATGCATTCTAATGCAATTAAATTAGAACTTTAAAAAAATAGAAATTATTTTCAGAATATAAATTCTGAAAATTTCTTTATTAGTCCCAGAAATTTTGTAACCCTACTGTAATATATTTTATCAGAAGGAAGAAAATCAGAAAATACCATTTCTATGTTTTAAGGAGAACAATCACAGTGAAAAAGGGCACACAATTAAGAAAATAGGTTAAAGATTAAACTAGTATGTAGAGCTTTAACTGAAATCCAGTTTGGTATGATGGTTAAGACACCAAGCTAGAAAATGGGAGAACGTTAATCTGTCTCAGGGACAGAGCGACTCTCTCTGAGCACTAGGAAGCAAGCAATGGTGACTCATTTCCAAACTTGCCAAGAAAAAAATGGGATTTGGGCCATGCAGTCCCACTAATTTTTATGGAAATAGGCAAAATGTATTACTGGAAACAATTATTTCCCAAAATCCATAATAGTTTATTATGATTTCTAAGAAACCAGTTCTTGGAGCTGGTGTTGCCATTTTGATTTGTCAAAATATTCAGCCTGCCTTCTCCATCTTGATACTGGTTTTGAACTGAACATCTCATAGTTGAATAGTTACCTTTTAAAAAGTTTTGTTGCTTCTTCCCTACTCTTCCTTTCCTTTCCCTTCCTCTTTCCATTGATTTCAAGGTGAAACTCTTGAAATCTTCAACTCTGTTTCAAGGTCAAACGAGAGATTAGTAACTTTGAGATTAGTAAACAACTGACGGTACACTATCAATCACTACAAAATATATCTATACATGCTCGGTCAATAATTATGTCACATGTAAATAAGCTTAAGCTGTATTTTAATTGGTGTAAATATATTGTTTGAGTTTAAAAATTAATCTATTATTCATTGCATGAACTTGATTGAAAAAAAAGTCATTTGCTTTTTCTATAATATAAAACAGTTTGCAATTCATATTTCATGGTATAAAAGTAAGAAAAAATAGAATTGGGTTAGAGTTGAGTATCAGTTTGAATAAAAACATATTTCAAATCTTATGTGAAAGTGCCAGATCATGAACAAGAGTTTTCGCATTTTTTAGAAATTATTATTTCTTTGTAATGCATCAGCTATGGGTTGGAGGGGGAATAAAATAGGAGATCACATTCTTTGAAAATGTTACTATTTTCTGATGAATGCTGTCATTTTCATATAATAAGAAAATTGGACAAGCCTACAAATTAGAAAATCTGATCTCCCTGAAACTATTTATATGAATGCTGGAAGACATAATCCCTTCAGAAAAGTCAAGTTTGTTGTGTAAATTTCATCAGATTATATCAAGAAGAAAACCATTATATCCTTTGTAATAACAGTATTTAAGAACATTCAACCCGGATAACCTTCAACCTAAGTGTCCTTATTTAATATATACCCTGTGGTCTTATCCCTTATCGTTGTATGTGTTAATACCACAAAGATTTAGACCCGGAAAAGAGTTTGATAATCAGTCTCTGAGTTAAAGTATGTATGTCAGATGAAGCAGGCTTTTTTTAAATAGTCTAAACTAAAAAAGTATTATTTCATTTTGATATTACAATAATAATACTGATTTTATCTTGATTTCATTGCCTTGTTTTAATTATGCTGTATTTTACTATTTGATTAATTTTTTTGCAATCTACCATATATTTTATATGGAAAAATTGAATATACAAAAATAAATACAGTGGAACCTCCGTTCACAACCACAATCTATGCCAGGCCTTCCGTCGGCACCCAATTTGGTCATGAATGGAAGCACGACTTACTGCGCATGCGCAGACACAAAAAAATGGACCAAGGGGGAAATCGCCACGGCAGGGGAAATTGCCGTGGCTGTGTTTGATCAGGAACTGAAGATATGGTCATTAACAGAAGTGAGTTGTGAGCGGATTTTTTGCATGGGAACTGATTTGGTCATGGACTGGGCCGTTCAGGAACTGAAGTTCCATTGTAATTTATAGAGATGTTGCACTATTGAATACAAACATGAAATTCTGATTTTCAGAATGCATATAAAAAAAGAAATTTAATGAGAATTAATGATTTAAGAATATGGGAAACATGATTGTTTACACAGCAGAATGGGAAGCTAAATTTGACCATGGCCAGGAGTTTGATCTTGACTGGTCAAGGTTGACTTAGCCTTCCATCCTTCTGAGGTTGGTAAAATGAGAACCCAAAGTGTTGAGGACAATATGTTGACTCTGTAAACCACTTAGAAAGTGCTGCAAAGCACTGTGCAGTGATAAGGTAAAGGTTCCCCTCGCACATATTTGCTAGACGTCTCTGTGATCATATGGTCAGCATGACTAAATGCCGAAGGTACACGGAACATTGTTACCTTCCCATCAAAGGGGGTCCCTATTTTCTACTTGCCTTTTTACTTGCTTTTGAACTGCTAGGTTGGCAGAAGCTGGGACAAGTAACAGGAGCTCACTCCATTATGCGGCACTAGGTATTTGAACCACTGAACTGCCAACCTTTCTGATTGATAAGCTCAGCGTCTTAACCACTGAGCAATATGTTGACTCTGTAAACCACTTAAGAGAATGCTGCAAACTACTGTGCAGTGGTATATAAATCTAACTCTTCTACAATAGTGCTACTATAGCACTATTCATATTTATAACTTTTTTCCTTCTAGAAAAATAGACATGTGCTATTACAGATTAACAAGTTCCCTACCAAAATATATTTAAAACTGGTATGTTTACAGCTATACAGTCATTAATTTTTAGAAAATACCTGAGAAAAAAGGACTTTACTGCTGGGATTGGATCTGAAGCAAACTGAGACCTAGACAAGGAAACAAGTAGGCCAGGAATAATGTAAACTTAACACCAACAATAAAGGCTTAAACATACCTGTAGGACAAATAAAAATTGAAGACTTAATCCAGGATTAGGAGGCTGGCTGGCTTTCTTATTTATCTGCTTATTTATTTAAACATCTATATGCTGTTTTCTCTCATTTTGGGGCTCTAGGAGCTTACAAGCATGGTATAAGCTTACAAGCATAACTTTATGAGGGAGATAGTCGGCACATAAATTTAATAAATGGATAAAATAAATGAATCTTTTATAGAATAGAATAGAATAGAATAGAATAGAATAGAATAGAATAGAATAGAATAGAATAGAATTCTTTATTG
>JANHFT010009387.1:0-10325 GCA_032467955.1 Pseudoxenodon macrops
GTGTAGAGTCTCCTGCTTGAGCAGGGGGTTGGACTAGATGACCTACAAGGTCCCTTCCAACTCTGTTAATCTGTTAACCTCCAGAGGGCTAAAAACGGCCCAATGGGGGAGTGCAAGCGGGGGGATGTGCGCATCCACAGTGCAGTGTGGTGTTGTGCGCTGCCACATGTGTGCGCTAATTTGTGCGCTGCCATTTTTGGCACCCAAGAAGAAAAAGGTTTGCCATCACTGATCTACATGTTCAACAGTTCAATCTACAGAAATTAAAAAGCTGTCTGGTTAAGAATTTTGGGGGAGGGTGAGAGTGCTTCACTTTTTAAGGTCTAGTGATGCAGTTAAGATGCCTGGTAGTGTCAAACAACTGTATATAGTAATTACTAGCTTCTTTTTCCTCACAGATTATTTTATCTAATGTTCAGATGGATTTAGGAGATTTATAAATTCCTCCAACATGAATAGAAGTGACTCTGGCTTCACAAAAAGAGATTGCAATGAGTCCTTTCCTGGAAAAATGGATTCAGAAAATTTAAGTAATTATAGTGAATAAAATTTCTTTCTGGACAAGATGCTTAAGTACACAATGGCTGATCACATCGAAATAGCCTATGAAACAAGATTTTCTAGATCCAATTCAATGGGTTTAAGCTTGTTTTGGTGGCAAGGGTTGTAATTGTCCTGTTGGACTGATATTTGCTGGGATAGTACAACTCTGTTGCTTCCTTGAAACTCTTGATGAATTTTAATACCATGAACCTTGCTGATCAACATCTACTTCAAAATACCAAGACCATTAGGAATGTACTGAATAAGGATCAATGTACTGAGGTGCCATCAAAACAAGTCAGAAGTGCTGTTAGTGGCTAATTTATTTGCCAAGTAAGAGGAAATCAACCTATTCTTCATGTGTTATATCCTCTAAAGGATCAAGTTCTTAACTAGGTAAGGGAATTTCTGAATCCATCTTTTATATTAAAGGCTCAAGTAGCACAAAGCATTTTTCATAAGGTCAGGCTAGTGTACCAGTTTACCTCTACTTAAGAGATTGGCTTCTACATTATACCATGCACTAGCAACTTCACATTTAGATTACTGTAATGAAAAGTAGGGTAGCCCTTGGACAGTTCAATTAGTGCAAAATAGTGTAACAATTTGCGATCTCTATTCAAAGTACCGGTAGTCATTTAAGGTCAATTTAGAAGCAGCAACCCAGTAGTGGGGGTTTTCAATGTTGGAATGCCCTCAGTGAAGTATCCTTGGGGTTTGTCCTTATGGTTAAAATGCCTGTGTTTTGTTTTGTATTGTGTATTTTTGTACTGGTTTTTATAAAATATCAATGTTTCAAATTTAGTTAATACATTGTTTAAAATTATAACTGTAATCCACTTAGATTAATTTTAACTAGGAGTTCAGACATATTTTCAATTGAGATAGATAGCAAGTAAGCAAATCTGGAACATCTATTTCCATACATGTAGTTTCTGTTCTGTACTAAGTTCACATGTAAAAACAAAACCTCTCATATCCAATGTTTAAGCATCTGTTTTAATGAATGACTCAGATGAAATTGGAGTATTGTCTGGAGCCAATTCATGAAATTAAGCGTACTAAGTGATTACTTTGTCAGCTGCACAGAATATCAATTGATGTTAATTTGATCTCTGTCTTAACTTTAGCCTCCAGATTACTGTACTGGAATTACCCAAACACATTGAGAAAAACAAACTATTCAGGATACAGCCTCTCAGAAATCACTGAACTGCTTTCAAGTCTTAATCCCCCAAAATTATTCTTTCTAATAACACATCAATCTTTCTTATTTTTAGTACAATACCGTGCTTCTTTGGAAGATCCACTGTGAATTTGTGCAGCACCTCTCTGGTGTTTCCTTGAAGCGTTCCAAAAAGCGCACCACTACCATCTATTACAATGAAACCGAATTTGCTATCATCTGACAATAGTGCTGTAAGAGCCTAAAAGTCAACATGACAGAAATTGAGTTTGAACAAGCTGATGTACAACAAATCAGACAAGAGAGATATTCTCCTGAAGGAATGTTTTTATTATTTTTATAAACTTACTTTTGGAGTATATTTTTATACTCATAATTACTCCAAGCTCTTTAAATTAACAAATTAAATTCATTTGAGCAGTTTAAACTACCATCATTGTACACTTTTGCACTTAAATAAAAAACACAAGCAATGTTCAAATACAATTCATACATCATTTTGTGAACAAGAAACAAGAAAGAGATACTCCAAGATGGATGAAGTTCAAATGATTTGAGCTATCTGATACTACAGCTTTAATAATATCAGGAAAGTGCCAATCTTAGAATGCCAAAATGGGGACAAAAAGCAACACCCTCAAATGAACTTGTGCACTGTATAATTTTTAGCTCACATTGTTTATCAAGATAAAAGCTGTTAGTGATTTCTACCAGGCTCAGTAATAAGAATTGCAAGCGTCACATAAGCACCTGATATACAAAGGTAACACGCTGCAAGGCTAAGATTAGCTGTGGTGGCGTAGTGGTTAGAATGCAATATTGCAGGATAAGTCTGCTGACTGCCAGCATTTTGATCCTGACCTGCTCAAGATTGACTCAGCCTTCCAAGGTCAGTAAAATGAGGACCGAGATTGTTGGGGGCAACAGGCTGACTTTGTGAACCGTTTAGAGAAGGCTGTGAAGCACTGTGAAGTGGTATATAAGTCTAAGTGCTATTGCTATTGCTATTAGCAAATCCACAATCTGACTTCTAAATTTCACTAAGACAGCATTTAAATCACTTGGGTTATTTGTGATTACGTAATGCTTTTGCAAAACAAAATTCAGTGCAATTCAGTTCTCAGATTATATTTAAATTCACATGATCTACATTTTTCTTTTGTCTCCCATCTCCTTGAAAAATGCAACTGTTAACACATTTTCATCTGGAAGTTGTGGAAATAATGTTCAGGAAAATGGTCATGTTCTCATACATGACTATACTGTATACTCAGTAGCTTTTCTTGCTATTAAATAAACAGTAGATTATATAGTTCACGTTCAAGAAAAATAAAGAAGTTAACTTACCTCTGTATGAAATTTATTATCACACAAATACAATGATGTATTTATTGGTTTGAAAGGTTCAAAATCAATGTTCACTTTCTTCTCTTTTCCTTCTTCTGTCACAATTGTTCCACAATAAACAACCAGACCATTCGGAGGTACTGTAAAAAAAGAAAGATATAATCTTAAGTACTGCTGAAGCTTGAATCATTTTATCTATAATGGAATTAGCAGGATATTTTACCTTTGTTATATAGTTTTAGCCGCTGCTGTACAGAAGTAATGGCGCCAAGGACCGAAAGACGATTCACTCGAGACTTAATATTTGATGCTGTGCCAAACTCATCAGCTAACATTTTTGCCACTCGGGAAATCTGGTCTTTGGGGGGAATGATCAAGGATATCATGCTGGTGCCATTGCTAAAATAAACAAAGGAACAAGGATAAAGATTCAAACAAGCAACGTAAATATTTAAGGGATACGATTTCCATACTAAATGTGAATGAGATGGGCAGCCATATAAATTATTGCAAAGGTACAATGGTTTGTGCCCATAACATTTGACATGATACTGCAATGGGGGCTTTTCATTTTGGCATACTTAATAGTTAAAGAAACAATGGTTTCACATCCTTTAAAATTTGTTCTTACGTACTGTGGAAACATCTTTCTCCCTATTCTTTTTTTAATATATTCTATTTAATAAATGTTCAGTTTTCCCATCTACCTGAATCACCTTAAAGGCAATTAACAAATTACTCATCTTCATACTGGAATTTTTCAATCGTAAGGTGTGTGTGTGTGTGTGTGTGAGAACACACACACATATACAGTGTTTAGATCATCAGCTAGTCATTTAATCCTCCACCAAGAATATGCAAATTAAAAAAAACTTTAAATTCCCTGTACCAGTGTTCAGCATTTAGCTGTCAGGAGATCAAACATGAGTGATATCTCTTTATTTAATCTAATTCTCTCTACAGAAAACAGTAAAGGTAAAATTAGTGTGGCAAAAATATGCTTTGATGGAAACTCACTAGCAGTTCCCCCTCTATCTTCTCAAAATGGTCACAGAAACCTTCCACAACCAGTGAAAATTTTTGTCATATTGACCTTGCCAATGTCATCTTGCAGCACCCAGCTACCTATAGGTAGTAATAGTGTCCCTAAGCAATAAATTCCACCTTCTGGAATGTTTTCAAAGCAAAATATAGTACTACTAGAGCAGCATTTCCTATTTGCCAAAACCTTTAATAAAGAGCCTTTGGTTTGATGCCCAAATCTACTCAGTGGTTTGAGACATGTCAACTTTACAACATAAATAGACCTTAGATACAGGCAACCAATTAAATTGTAGAAAATTTAAAGAAAATTATATGGATATAAGGAAGTGATTTAAAAGACAGCTGTCTGTACATCCATTTCAATAACTGTTTTTGCAGAGCATGCCAATATGTACAGAGCAAATTGCAAAACTATAATGCACTACTGCCGCAGACCATACAAAGAGTTATATGGGTAGCTAAAACAGGTTTGAATTGAATTAAACCTAACAGGGCTTGTTTAAAATGCTTTCAGATAAATTTCAACTACTAGTGACAAGAATGATCTAAACATGCAGTTTTCTTGGTCACAGTACTGAAATTGTTTGTTAATTCCCAATGTAAGTCATTGCCTTAGAATTACCTGTGAGTGTCCCACCCCAGTACTACCAGTCTAATTCTACTTAACTTCAATGTCCAGACAAGGATGGCCAGGTTCTACTGCTAACTTGGGTATACCAACATGTTAGCTGTTCTTATACAATTCAATGGAGGAAGTTATTTACTCAATATTGCCACTAAGGTGCAACCTGCCTCTCAAGACCATTTCACCCCTACTTCACACATTAGTCCATTTCAACGTTACTACCATGCAAAAATAAGACCTGGTCTTATATTTTTTGGCCTCTAAAATAAACACTTTATTTTTGGGGTAACATTTCAGGTTGATCAACCCAGCTGGGAACCCCTCCAGCGCCCCCCAAAAGGCAGCAAGCACACAGAGGCCAACGTTGTCCGGCAGCAGATGCAGTCTGCCGGCCCCTTGGTTGCCGCATGCTGGGGCTGCGCAGGAGGCTCGTCTTCGCACGATGGCACCTGCAGCAGACGAAGGAAGAGGCATGGAGGGAGGGAGTCAGGTGTTGCTGATGCTAGCTGAGACATGTGAAGACAGGCCTCCTGCAGCTACCCGCCTGCTTCTGGCTTGCGCCTGCTGCCCGCGAGACAAGCCAGTGGCCACTGTGTAAAGACAAGCCTTGTGGCCGCCCGTTCCAGCCCACCACCTCTCAGCTTTTCTGTGGCAAGTCCAGAACAAGTGCCTCCCCCGCTTCTGGTGCTGGCCATGCCTACCCCTTCACTAGGGCTTATTTTAGAGGAAGGTTTTATTTCTGGGGGAACACGGTACAACACTAATAATAATTAAGCCACTCAGTTTCTTATTTGACTGTGCAACATGTATAAAAGTCAATCAAATTAACTGAATCATCAAATCAGAGTTTCATACAGTTCCTTTGCAGAACATATTCCTGCCATCTGCTGGTTAAATTAATAAGACTTATAGTTAGGAGAAGCTGCAATGATGAAGATCAAGATCTCTATCTTCATCAAGATTCAGATTAACTTTCAGGATTCAGTAGTTTCACCTCAAGATCTCCAAATCTTTCAATTATTCAGAAGATTTTAACTCAGTGGGTTTCAGTAGTAAAACTCTAAACTGAGGAACAGTGTTAAGAGTATTTTATCTGTCTATAGTGAAGATGAAATAGCTAAAGAAATGTGAAATAACAGCTTCTACGGAAAAGTACCTGTACATTTTAAGGCAAAAAATTAGGGTGCTGTGGATTATTATGAACACTTTATGTTGGAGTTACACTGTGAACATAATTTTCCAGTCCCTTAATCAACACAGCAGTTAGAAATGAGAATTAGGGCAAGACTATCTGGAATATTTTATTAATTATCAATCAGTAGCTAAGTCACACCTTTGAACTGCAAAATATAAATTGTGTGTACTACTTTTCTAAAGAAGCAATTACAAGCAATTAAAACATTTAATAAAATGGTAAATTTGAACCTATTTAAATCCATACTTTTTCACAGAAGCATAACATTTTAATAAAATATATTCAGTTCCTACAAGGTCAATAAACTAGGTCAATACAGCTGTTCTCTCACTTCATACAAGCTACACTATTAAGTATCAACAATTAGTAGGCAAAGAGAAAGCCTCTAGAGTACAAGACTGTTTTCATTTACTATAGTTACTAGTCCACTATAGCATCTCTCTAATTATAGTAACCCGCTGTTGGATTTTTGCAGTTCACTTTGAGATTTAAGTTAGGGTTTAACTGGTGAATTTAGCCTCATGTAATCTTTGCAGCCACTCTGTTCTCTGAAGTTTTATTTGGGAGTACCGCGTTTCCCCGAAAATAAAGACAGGGTCTTATTTTCTTTTGACCCCTGAAATAAGAGCTTGGCCTTATTATTTTTGAGGTGCAGGAGACGGCAAGCGTGGTCACCTCACGGCTGCTGCTGTGTTTTGGGGAGGGCTTATTTTCGGGGGACAGCTTATTTTAGCGCATGCGCTCAAAAGCCTGATTGGGCTTATTATTATCCAGGGAGGTCTTATTTTCAGGGAAACAGGGTAGTTAGTAACACAGTTGTTAAGTGAATCCAGTTTCCCCATTGACTTTGCTTGTCAGAAGGTCGCAAAAGGCGATCACATGACACCCCCCCCGGGACACCACCCACCGTCATAAACATGAGTCAGTTGCCAAGGGTCTGAATTTTGATCACATGACCATGGGGATGCTGTCAATGGTCGTAAGTGTGAAAAACGGGTCATTGTAACTTCAGTCCACTAAATCAACTACCTTGTAATGTCTTCTTCTTACATAGGATTCCCGCTGAAAGAATGAGGTTTTGCCTTTGATAATATTGAAATCCATCCAGGGGTTTTTGTCCACACACCCCTCCCCAAAATGCTGCCCAGGAGGTGGAAGAGAATGCTTAAGTCCTCCCCTTCCCTCTGACTGATGGGACAGAAGCCAATGATCGCTTCCGGGCCGTCAATCATGAATTTGGAAGCCGTCCCCTCTTCTGTCAATGATCCTGAAATGCATGTGGTCAGTTTCCATTTATTTTCATTGAGCAGGTTCGCTGGCTTACGAGAAGCCAACCCTGCAGGAATATCTTGCCCACATAAACTTGATAATACCAACGCACGCTTAAAACACGCGGTAGGATTTCATAGCTTGGTTGGCGAGACCAATCAGTGCATTGTTTTCAAGTTGGTTTTTTTCCCCCTCCTCCTCCTCTGGAGAGAGATACACGTAAATTTTTGCCTCCTCCAAGTCATTTTCTTAGAATATTATTCATTGTTGGTGGTGACTCATTTCCTGTAGATCCTAAACTGCTTACTGCTCTTGTTTCATCCTGGCTTCATTCAGAAGTCAAGGAGCGTTAGTTAATTCACGCTTTTTAAAAGTTGAAGCAGGGCAAAGAAAAGCGAACTTCTTATCTGCATCTCTCTCTCTCTCTCTCACCTTGTCTCGTTCTCCCTGTTGCTTCTGACGGCCTTAAACTCTTTCGCACACATGAATAAGAAATCCTAAGCTAGCAGGTTTTTTTTTTTTTTTTTGTAAGCCTGTGTGATGCTATCAGCCAAGCGCAAGTATCATGTTTCCAGTGTCAAATTTGTTTGGTTCCTGCATTCTTGATCTGAGCTGACCTTTGAAAACATACTTTCCTACAACATTAGTAAGCTGAATAAACAAGAACACTCATTCTCTAAAGCTAATAGCTTTGGACAAATGTTTCAATTTCCAGATTTTCTTTCTTTCTTTTCTTTCTTTCTTTTTTCACGAAGGAATGTGTGGTGGCTGCTCGTTTTTTTAAAAAAAATTTATGCCTTTCTTGGACTGAAGTTGTAATTTTTTTTCTCTTCCCCCCTCCAGGAATTCTATAACTGGTGTGCGTGAAACCAGCTCTGGATAAATTTTTTTTAGTTTTTAAGATGCTTGAAAAGATGTTGCTGTTTCTAATAGCAGCAGACAAATGCCATAGGCTGTCTAGAAACCTCTCATTTGTGTACAAGTCGTGTTAAGATTTTGTTTGAAGGAATTCTGCTTTATGGATGAACCGGACACATATAGATAGATACGCTGCGCTGATCTCGGGCGTTTTTTTTCACAGTAGGGTTTGTGTTATTAAAAGACTAAATGGTGGTAAAGGGTATTTGTTTTAAAGTATTGACTGTACTGTGTTCCTCTTGTGCATATGCATCTCAACAAGCAATTATTTAGGTTTAATTTCGTCAGTTTCCTCTTCGTTTCTCTTATCAGTCACAAAGCTCGTTTAAGGATGCACCCCAAGATAGAAATAAATCTTTAGGTGCCGAAGGTCTTGACTTACCAATAACATTTAGAAATCAAATAAGTATTCCACCTCCCCTGGAAAACTTGTTTTGAAGAAAACTTGCATTCACACAGTATGCTGAGAGCTATAAAGTGGTGGTTTTTTTTTTGCTTAACACTTGCATAAATCCTAGATTGTGATTTTTGTAAGCCTTTTCGTTTGGTAAGATTTTGTAATTTTTCCCCCTTTTTGGTTTGGTCTTTTCATTTCCTATAATTTAGTCATTGAAACTTAATAGGATATAAGAATAGGATTGACAGGATAGATAAATAAGTGAAATGCCCAGATGTAGGGAGACGTAGAAATGACCCCACAAAAAACGATTCCAGGCTTTGAACTACCACATCAGCAACGGACAATCCTGGATAGGATTCGCACCTCACACAGCGTCTGCCGGGACCCTGTGTGTGTATAAACGGGGCATAGTATCTTCCCTTCGACGTGATTGTGAGGTCTAACATCAAACTGTAGCTCACATTTGTGACCAGCTGTAAGCTGAGGGCATATACTGGTCTGGTATCTGATTTCCCCCCCATATTAACAATACTGCACAGTTGAGTGGTTAGATGGCCTAGACCAGCGGTCGGCAACCTTAAACCCTCAAAGAGCCACAAATGTCCTAACCGGAAGCCCTCCGTTCAATTCTGGAGCCGACCGGAAGTCCAGTTCCCCCACCATAGAGTCTCCTCCTAGCACGGCATCCTTTTTCCTCTACCTGTACTAACCGAAATCCCTATCAATTGTGGAGCCGACCAGCAACAGGGAGTCGCAGCAGAGGGGTGAAAGAGCCACATGCGGCTCCAGAGCTGCGGGTTGCTGACTCCTGACCTAGAAGAAATTACCATGCTGCTGGACCGAGGGATGGTGTTTCCTAAGATCTCCCGGTTCCATTAGTACTGCTCCCCCCCCCTCCTTCCCAATTGTGTGTTAGCCACATCACTACGGGAATTATCTCTCAGCTGTGATCACCTTAATTAGAGCATCTGCAGTGGGGTCCAAATTAAACCCGAAGAGCATATGTAAATCTTGGTTGGCACGTTTCCCTACAGGGCAGGTGGTAAAAGAAAATCACCACTAAATGGATCAATGTAATTTCCTAAAATTACTACACGTCGGTTAGGGACCCAGGAGCGGCGCGTAAGGGAAAAGGAAGACATTTAAGGCAGACATCTACTTCCTTAAGCACCTCTCCGTAGTGCCTCCGAATATGAATATTCTTCATTTGTGATGTGAAGATAGTCGAGAGCAGAAGACCAGGTCCTGCAGGCTTCAAATTCCTGTTCGACTTGCAGCCTTATTTTGGTAGGAAATATCTCCTCCAATTCTTCTTCTAGATAATTCAACCAGACTAAGCCAGTTTGATGTAGTGGTTAAGTCTTCAGGCCAGAAAGCAGAAGACCGGGAGTCCTAGCCCAGAACCTAGCCATGAAAGCCAGCTGGCCCAATCACCAGGAAATTGGGATTTCTATCCCGCCTTAGGCATGAAAGTCACGGCCAACTCGCCATGGCCAATTCACTACGGCCAATTTGACATGGCCAACTCACTACAACCAACTCACCACGACCAACTCACCATGGCCAATTCACTACGTTCAATTCGTCATGGCCAACTCACTACAACCAACTCACTAAGGCCAACTCACCACGGCCAACTCATTAAGGCCAACTCACCATGGCCAATTAACTACAATCAACTCACTATTGCCAACTTGCCACAGACAACTCACCATGGCCAAGACTATAGTCAACGAACCACGGCCAACTCACTATAGCCAACGAACCATGGCCAACTCCTAATGGCCAACTCACTACG
>JANHFT010009387.1:10425-20751 GCA_032467955.1 Pseudoxenodon macrops
GGAGGTGGCAGGAGAGGTGGGGCGGGGGTAGCGGCGGCTATGGGAAGCCAGCGGATGTGGCAGGAGAGGTGGGGGGGTAGCGCCAGCTATGGGAAGCTGGCAAAGGCAGCGGGGGCAGTGCCGGCCATGGTAAGGGTGGTGGTGGCAGCAGGGGCTCCTCACCTGCCGCAACATTCGGTGTATAAGACGCACCCATATTTTAACCCTCTTTTTGGGGGTAAAAAGCTGCGTCTTATACTCCGAAAAATACGGTAGTTAAATGTTCAAAGGGTAATTTCTACATTTATTGGTGATTGGAAATCCCTTATGGATGTTTGCATAAAAATGAAAAGTAATTGTGGATTTATGGATTTGATGATTAGACTGGATGGATTACAGAAAGGAGGGTCATGATGTAACTTTAAAGAGCAAGGTTAAAATTAATTGTACTTACATTTGCTGTGAAGAATATAGGAAACCACATCTTTATATCTTTTTTATGTCTTTTTCCTTTTTAAAAAATGTTCTTTTTTCTTTTTGCACTTTCTTCTTCTTCTTTTCTTTTTGTTTTCCTTCTATTTTAGTTTTTATTATCTTATTGCTGTTAAAATTTTTTCAATAAAATACTTTTTAAAAGAATATATACTTAATTTTTTGTTTATTGCTTATTAGTAACTCTAATAAATTATATTTTAGAATGCATACTAAGAATATTTATAATACAAAGAAAAAATAGTTTACTATTTGTACTTTGGCCTGCTGATATAGAAATGCTTCATATAGTTTAATTTTGTAGAACTTACATCGATTAAAGTTTTCATAACCAAACATGGCTTATAAGTAGCAAATATGCATGGATCATAATTTTGAATAGGTGTGATTGTAGAACTTCCCTCATGGAAGCATTACTCTTCCATTTCAAATTGAATGGAAAACAGATTCAGCCCTTTAAGCTACTTCCATAGTATATTTTGTACAACTCTGATTCAATAAAAAAATTCCTGTCCTCTTCCAGGTTTGTTTTACCTTTGAAAAAAAGGATTTCATGCATTGTTTTATACATTGAAATTGCTGTCCAGAAGAGAGCAGCCTCTATTACTTTTTTAATAGCACTGTCACAGTATAGTACAATTACAGTGACTTTTATCTATTCTTGAAATCTAATAGGTACATTGGAAGGTGCAGGATTTTGAATTTACAAAAGCATATAAGAAGTCATTATATGACTAGAGCAGCATCAGCATCAATTTCCTTTATGTAAATGTGTTTCTATTTCATATATCACTTAGAACTTGTATCAAGTTCTTTGCAATTGTGCTATGAGATTATAAAATGCTTTGCTAATAATGTACTTCATTTGTGCAGGCAGAGGGAGAAGATAGCCTTAAAAAGATGCAGTTAATGGAACTTGCAATTCTGAATGGTACCTACCGAGACGCCAATATCAAGTCACGTAAGTCCTATAGTACTATAGAACTTTTCATATGCGTGCAAGAATTTTAGTTCTTTATATGGCAAATAGAAGCCGACAAAATGTTTTTTAGTTCTTTTTGTTATTCACATATTTTATAGCTTTTTCAAATATCCTTGGTGCTCACAGAGTACATTTTATATTTGTCCCATGTGTATTATCTTGCTTTCCAGAGCATGCATATCTCTGCATATTTTTGTATTCCTCAACATAGTACACATTGAGCAAAGCTTGCTGTTGAAAGAAAGGTATTGCACATATTTTCTGCCATCTCTTGGTTTTTTTTAATTAAACCTTCACTAAACATAGTCTTCATTGTGGTGACTTTTACAAAATAAATTCTCTCCCAAAGGTGCTTTTTTTTTCAAACGGCAACTGGACTTTCTGGTTTTTCTTCACCTCTTGAGAGTTGAAGAGGCTTCTTGGATGAGAAGCAAAATGTCTTCAAAGAACAATCAGAAAGACCAGTTGCCTCTTGGGGAAAAAAGTACCTTTGGGACAACCATGACCTGGATAACTGAGAATTTCCATAGACAAAATAAATTCTGTTTAATTCAGCCATGGGGGCAGAGACTTGGCACCTTCAGGAAAGTAGTTCTCTTATATGTTAGGGTGAGATCAGACCATAATTCATTCTGTGTAGTATTTTGTTTTTCACTTTCCCCCATTTCTTTTGCTGTGAATACTGAGATCAGTCATATGATAGTAATGACAACTTTGTAAACACTCTTAGTTGATTCAGCATGTTTTCACGAATGCATGTATTCAGGGATATTTGAAAACTAAATGCTTTTCACTTATTGACTGGATTATATTTTAGTCATGTTGAAACATTAACAGGCAAATCATTGCATTTTGAGAATAAGAATGGTTTATCTAACCACTAATAGATAATAGGAAATTATACTTCACATCAATGCTCTTTTATGTTCAATGAATCACAAAACTGATAGAAATACAAAGTTTTCTGGTGTATGATGGGGCCTACCACAACAATTGGTCCAGACTGTTCCTATAATAGATTCATTTCCTAATACACATATGTAAGGAAGTAGTAGCAAGATTGCAGATCCCTTGTATGGCAGAATAAGGCTGAATTTGATTCAGAACTCTGGCAGTGCTTTGGGAAGTTATTCTCTATTGGATTTCATTCATCCATCATTTTAGATAAGCCAATATTTTATAAATTTGCAGAAAACCCAACTAAACATACATATTACTCATAGCTTCCCATGCAAATGAAAGTGTGAGAAATTCAGCATATATTTTAAACTGTTATCAAATATTAAACAGTCCTTTTAAAAAACTTGAGTCTAAGAATACATGTGTCCAATATCACTACCAATGAATCTAAACAAAGTCAAAATAAGAATTCTTTTTTATTAAGTCGTAACACTCCATTTGGACTCATGGCATTAAAAGAACATATCCAAACATAAGTTGAAATAAAAGATAAATACACTAAAAGCAATCCTGATTTGAAATGTTCCTTATTTAATTGAGAAAACTTGTATGGACTTTCGGCTGCAGAGCTTTAAAATGAATTTGTACCTGCAGTGTGTAAAGTGGTCTTGAAATTATTGAGTTTACAGTAGTGTGGGTTTGCTTGAAGTTTAGCCATGTAATCTGATTTCTGTTTCAACATCTGATCCCAGATTCTTTTACTTTTTCGTTAAATAATGTTGTACAGGTTTGAGAGATTATTTTTTCTTATAAAATAAAAAATAACTTGTAGTATAGTATAAGTTTTCTTTCTTAATATGTTTTGGATAGTATGATTTTAGCAGCTTAGGGGATAGCTGAATCACTGTTAATATTTTGTGTTTATCTGAATTTTATTTTTAGTTATTTTCTCATAGTCTAAATTGCACTATAATATTAATGGTCTCCAACTTCAGTAATATAGTACATTCAAAGCACATCCTAGTACATTCTTCTCATGCTCCACATCCCCATTAAGAAAACATTGTGTTAGCATTTCTAAAACTTTGATGCACAGATTAATTTGTACTTGGCCTTGACCACTGACAATCACTTGTGTTTCCTGTTGGGCCCCAGAGCTTTTGTTTTGAAAGTAATTTATTGATCCGCATATGCTGATTTTAACATGTTTTAGTGGTCACTTTGATAAGTTATGCTCTAGAGCAAGTGCTTGATGTCTCATAGGTTCAAGAAGTAATCTTGACATGCCTTAAGGTACTTTGCTATTAGGTATAGAAATATTTCCTAGATGTATCATAAGGCATCACCATTTTCTAGTATAACAGTCTTAGGATTTAATTTGCATCATCATGCTAGAAGATGCCTGAGTATTTTAAAATATCTACAAATTAATGAGCACGTGAGTCGTATAAAAAGAATACTGGCAACTTAGAAACCTTGTTACCAAGTTATGTTGTCCTGAGAAAGAATGATTCTCTGAAGCCTACCTTTTTGTGATGAATTGGCTACACTTCAGTGTGTCACAACTTCTATTGCTATTTACAGTTCTTTTAAATTGTGTCAGAAAAATATAATCAAAGAGCTTTAAGACGTAGATACATCCCCCTCTTCTACCTATGTTTCCCTGAAATAAGTGCTTGGCCTTATTTTGGGGGAGGTCTAATTATTTTTGAGATGCAGGGGGCGGTAAGTGTAGTCACTTCATGGCTGCTGCTGCTGCTATGTTTTGGGGAGGGCTTATTTTCGGGGGACAGCTTATTTTAGCGCATGCGCTCAAAAGCCTGATTGGGCTTATTATCCGGGAGGTTATTTTCAGGGAAACAGGGTAGTTAGGATGTTTTCCAATAACAACTATTTTATGAGGCGTCCTTGGCACTCTCTGAGCTTTCCTTTCTTACAGATGTTTCATTACCCAAACTAGGTAGCAACATCACTACATCTTCCAAATGTGGCTCTTCATGGGCTGAGTTGATGGGTATCATACCTGATCATGGCGCTGGGCTTGTATTGCCATTTCAGGCAGCTATGGAGCCACGTCTTTTCTTGTAGAGTAATATCTCAGGATGGGAGGTCAGCGTGTTTAGCCTACTTGGAGTAAGCACACAGGCTAAACTCCAGGACTACCATGATGCCACCTAGGAAAAGTTATCCTAGAGGAAAGGTAAAACTAGGCAAAAGCAATTTGATCTTAGCCAGGACTGGTTGGGTGATACTAAGAGTTGTTGTAAGCCATTCCAGTGGGTACAATGATGGCCACAGGCCTAGGAGCAAGTTTTGATAGCAAGTCACACCTGTAAATACAGAGCTACATAGCCATGAGATCAAACCTGTTCTGCCTCAGCAGAATCCAATAGTTTTGTGCTTAGTTCCAGCTAAAGCATACTGCCCTAATTGCCCAAATTACTAATTATTACATCTGCTAAATCCTGCTCCTTCAAGTGTACATGACGTTGATATGCCGGTCTAAATTGGCAAAATAAACGAACACATTTTTGTACAGCACCAAAATATTCTTTTATAATTATACACCACCTGAAATAACATTTCCTTGTGGAACATTTTACTAACATCTAAAGCAAGCACTTTTACCATTGGGTGTTGCATTAGAAATAACAGTAATTTATTTCTAAAGCTTCTTCCTCAAATTGAGAGAAATTCATTTATATTGTTTAATGAAACAGATATGAGGGTGGACTTGATCATACATTTTTATTCACTTATTTATTAAATTTATATGCTGCCCATCTCGCTATCAAGCAACTCTGGGTAAATGAAAACAGCAGGCATTATTTTGTATTTAGGTTCTTTGATAGACTCTGAGATACCTAGGATACATGGATTAACTTTCCCAGAAATACAAATAAGGAACAAAGGCCTAGGGGTGAGTCAGTTAAGTAAGTAGCTTTATTTAACTTATAAATGAGGATGAGACTTAGTATTAACATCTGACAGTCTGTCATATATTCCTTTGGAAAAATACAAGTAGAAAAGACCTTGCCAAGAATTTAAAACAGCTTTTCTTTTTACTGACCCCAGAAAATGGTGAGATCACCAACAACGTATTTAGGACAAAGGCTGACATAACAGGACCAGAACAATCCAAATCAGATAAGACATCTAAGATACAAAGGATTTTACTGATAACTGTATGTTATTCACACCAGCAAAAAATCCAATGAAGCATTGATAGTAAATTTAATTTTGAAGATTTTTGAGGAATGCAGAATATTTTAAAGAAGTTTCTTTACATTTTTAGGAATTAGGTTTTAGAGTTGGGATGGACGAGTATTCCCGAGAATTCAAATCAGATGTTTTATTATTAACAATCTTAGCTGGAGGAAACATTATCCTTAATGTAAATACTTAATATGATTAAACAGGTACTTTATAATGCATTTTTGCAAAATAATTAAGTTTTGTAGGAAGTTATAAAGCAGATGAAACATCCTTTTAAAAATGAATACTGACATATTTTGAGGAGCATTTTCGATATCTGTAATGTACCTTCTTTCTCTACATATCTGTTTTGTGTGTGGGTATGCACACAGAATTCCCAGCATATCTTTAAAAAAAAAGACTAATAGCAGGATAATTGGAGAAAACAAGCAAAATAAGTACTCATACTCTTGCATCCAAAATGTTAACAGGGAAATGCAACAAGGAAATGCAAATAAGCATCTGATAGTAGAGAAGTTATTCCTGCAACAATAATTTGCTCTTTTGCAGTTCTCTTTGAGGATTCAAAGCAGTTCAAAGCCATTCTATAATGGCTTTGTTATTAATATTATATTATTCCATAACAAAATAACTTGTTATCTAAACTTGTTTTCCTGGTTTTTCAGCCTCAAGGTAGGATTGAAAGTTTTCATAGTGGCTGGAGAAAAGTGCTGTTCATAAAGCATGGTAAAAAGATACTGGTAATTTCAGAAATGTAATTTCCTTTTAATTATTTCATATAGATAATTTGTGTCACTCTCTTTCATACACATGCTTCCTATTCATTTATAAATAACACTGAAGAAGAGGAGGAAAGTACTAAATACAAATATTATAAAGCAGTTGGAAAGTTTTCCAATTTAAAATTTTCCACAAAATTCTTATCACTGTAGGTTCATACAGCCTAACCTACAGGTATGTGTGTGTGCACGCATAGAAACCCACAGCCTAAAGATTTCTCACAAGTGCTACCTGCTTGTAGACCAGTTTTACTCTTTCTACCTTATTTCTAATTTCTTCCTAACTTTTCTTCTAATCCCTAGGGTTGGAAATCCTCAACTATGTGTCAAATCTGATATTCAGGATATAGATAGAGAAAATAATGTTGACAGGGGAGTTCTTCCTTATATAAGCTAAAGCATTACTGAAAACTGCTTTGAGCTATTTGGAGTCAATGATTTTATAAAGCAGATTAGCAGGAATCTCTACTCAGTTATAATACTCTTGTTTAATAAAATAAAAAAACCCCACTTAGAAATGCAGCCTGTTATGAGATCATTGTGCAATAATCTATATTCCAAAATAACTTGCTAGGTCCTAGAAAATGTAAAGTGAGGAAACCAAAGAAAACCATTCCTCCTAAAACAGAATACTCAATTTTGTGTATTTTAGTTAAGATGTTTCAAGTTTATCATGCTGTTGCCTGAAACACTCATAAATCTAAAAATAGTGCACCTAAAACCAAATTTTATATGAAAAATTCACAATTTAAAAAGCACAACTTTCCTGATATCTCCACACAAGACTTTTTTTTTTAAGTTGCAAAACTCAAACTTCATTAGTATCTGCCTTGAGCTTTCCCAAGCCTAAAGTTTACAGGAGTCACACAAACATAGAACATAAAACTGAAGACTTAACATTCAGTTGCTTTCTTTAAAGCTTTCTTTAAAGGTCACAATCAAGACCTTTAGGAAAAATTAAAAAATACTATGATTTTAACATGGAGTTTTGACAAGAAAGATCAATAAAACACTTTATAAGATGTTTCCTCAGATATGCCACAAATGCAAGTTCTTCAGTGAATTTAGGCCACAAAGTCATAACTCCTATTAATATTCTGAACGTCCTGTTTTTGAAAATTAGTTTACTTGTCTACTGGCCAATCTTATTTAAATGTAAAATTATTTAGCTCCAGAAATGTCAATAGGTCTGTCAACAACCTGAAATACTGTATAAGTATTAGCAATGATTGGCTTTTGAATTGTATTGTGCTTGCTGTCTATTTTACTGATTAAAAAGTATACCCCAAAACTGCCAATCCTTAAGTTCTCATATTGGCAAATTAAATAGAAAGAGGGGTTCAAATGGTACCAAACATTTGCACAAAACTCAATTTTGGAAATTGTTTTAGATAGAAAACATTGAAAGGTGCAATATAAAACAATATGCAAAACATTCCACTACTCTTGAACAGAATTAGAATGCCAACTTTATATATTAAGAATCCAAATGTTGTTGTTCCCTTCTTCCATATGTTGGATAGTAAACATATATGGTTGTAGAAAGTTAACTGGAGATAGTCTTCCTATCTGGAAATTGCTTATTTACATGCTCATGAGGGACAAAAGGGTTAAAAGTTAACTGCTTTTTCCATTCCCAGCATTACTGGTAAATTGCTAACACTACAAATTATAACTAAATATCAATTAGTCATAAATCCTATTAGATTTGATTTGGAAAGGCTCAGAAGAAAGTAAGGGAAATTGTTCTCTCAATAATCAATACAGTACTCTGATTGAAGAGGAATATTGTACTTAGCTACTTTTTTCAACTAGTTGTTGAACAAGCCAGAGGCCTAGTTCTTATGCTAACATAAATCATAGTCAATAGGTTAATGCATCCAAAAGAAAATCATGCATATTATAGCTTATTAGTTGGAAACTGAACCCCTGCAAGAAGACTCTTTGTGAGTATTTACAGTACCTAATTCAGAAGCAATAGTTAAGCCAAAAAATAACAATGCTGACAATTTCTAGTGAACATATAGATATTTCAGTTGTCAGTCCTTAAATTGAACAACTATTAGCCAGACAAGTCACATATCAAAAAATAAAGATTAATAAAACAAAGGAGGCAAGAACTCTTCATGCATCTTTTCCCAAAAGGGTATCATATACAAACCTATAAGGGACATAAACAAATATTAATGACAAGCAAAACTCACCAATGGAGGAACAGAACATTCCAGAACGTTCCATACAACCTCCAGACTATGCTGTTCTGTAAGTAAATCCTGTATGTATGTAGGGAGTGAGTTGAAGTGTCCTGAAAAGATTTTTCTATATAAAACAACTGTTTTGGGGCTGGAGTACTCCCAAAAGCTTCTGCTTTGGATGGTTTATTTTTGGAGCAATTTCCCCCCACCCCAAAAGGAAGAGCACAATCTGGAACGTTCCAGTCTCAAATCAGATTAATCAGAACTTCAGTTTCATTCCATTACTTAAAACACAGCTAAGCTTTCATATCTTAGAAAAGATAGTAATTCAGCAACATTAACATGTCCCTTTGGCACTTGAATTAATATATACTTTTTTTGATGAGGTCCATAAATCTTTTCTAGTAGGCCATTATTTCAAATTATTCACTGAATTAATACCTTTCCAAAGTCCCTTTCCCACAGCTAGCATTAAAATGAGGAAAGTCACTGTCCTTTATAACAGGCCTTCTACACAACTGCAAGGAATGGATATGTATTACTTCAACAACCAAATGTAAAAACAGTCACACACTTAATTCTTTGTGCATGCAGGGCAGAAAAGCAACAAAAGCTATCTTTCTCAGCTAGCACAAAGCCAGAAACATTCCCTTACTTGCTTCAATAGATGGAAAATTATAGAAAAAATCTTAGGAAAAGAGAAGCTAATGAAGGTCACTAAGACAAGTGGTCAGCTGATCATGCCAACTCTAAAACATCATGCACCTGTTGTGCCTACAACAGTTTAAGGTAAACAACCACTGTACTTTGAAAACAAGAAAGGAACAGGATTAACTTTTATAAAGAAAAATGGTACTTTATCTATATGAACACATGTAATTATTTTAAGCCACCTTCTTTTAATCGATGACTGACTGACTGTCCAGCAAGTTCTAGCATGCAACTGAAAATAAAATATCCAAGACTAAGGACAAACAAGAGATTAAAAAACTAGATTGGGCTGCTCCATAAATTTTGAGTACAACAACAAAATTTGTGGGCACAGTAAAATGGAAGTTCAGAGGAATAACAAGGTGAGATGAGGAGGAAAAAACTATCAAGCATTAAACAATATTTTACCTGGAGTAGACATGGTTCTATATATACGCTGGCTTTTATAAAATTCATTTTCTGGATTCAGAATGAATGCCCCAAACGTCTTTTCACATTTAAAATAGTACTGCTGTCTTAGACCTACTAGTACCGGTAGTCCTCCATCATAGGAAGAAGAAGGGGGGGGGAAAACACCACAATGAAGCTATCTGAGCAGATGCGTGTGTGAAAAAGTGAAATGGAGGCCGATACTTACAGATTTAGCTAACCTTAACCAGTTTTTATTGTGACTTGAAAGTGTCCAAACTGCACCCACAGGTGTGTGTGTCACAACCTCAAGACAGCAAATGGGCCACGTCCCGAAATGGAGAGAGCGTGGCTCCTCCGGCTGAAGAGAAGAAAACTCCCCTCACAAACCCGAGGAAGAGTATCAAAAAAGGCTCTTTTTCTCTCTCTCTCTCTCTCTTTTCCCCCCACGACTCTTCTTCTTCTTCTTCTTCTTCACGGCTGCCCCTCACGGGCTCTTGCTACACGTCTGGCCAAGCACCTTCCCCAGGAACTTAAAAGGCCTAACTCACCCTCAAAGTAAGCCTCGTGTTTCAACTTAGCGTTATCTCCTCCGAGCCGGAATCCTGGAGACGTCCCTTGATATTTCACACACTTTTATTTTCTGCGAGGGGGGGGAATATTT
>JANHFT010009387.1:21208-34322 GCA_032467955.1 Pseudoxenodon macrops
AATTTAACCATTTCTAACTCCCTTGAGCAAAATTGCAGCTTTTTTCTCCCCAAACTCGTTAGTCAGCGTGACCAGGAACTTCTCAAACACCTGGGTTGAGGACTGACGCTCAGACCACTCCAGCTGAAAGCCAGTACACGCAGGGGTTCGTCCAGCGCCGGAAAGCATCGCTATTACCTGGCATATTATCTTTCTGAGGAGTCCCAGGTTTTTTCTGTGGGCGACACCAGCATCTCTGGCATAAAACCCGTGGGCCCTGCGGGTGAGGAGGCGGCAGACGTTGTGAGCCCCGAGCGCCCGGGAGGCGGCGGCGACCACCACCCCGGCCCGCCCGCCCCGCTGCCACGGGCGGGGCGACTTCTCCCGCTCGGACGCGCGCGCTCACCTCAGGCCTCGCCGCCGCCCCCTCCTTTCCTTCCTACTCCGGACTGCAACGAAGGGCTCCTCGCGACGGCGCTTGTGACGTCGTTCGCCGGCTTCTTCCTTCCTTTCCTTTCCCCTCCGCCTCTCCTGCTCTTCCCCCTCCCTCTCGCTTCTCCTCCGCGCTGCATGTGTTGCAATCGCCTCACATGGGGTTTCTGACATAATTTCCGGTCCCGCACCAATTTTTTTTTTTTTTTTTAAGGAAACGAGGGCCTGCGAGGAGGTGGATTTTCAGCTTTCCGCCACTTCTCTGTCTCTTATTGGCTACGTGCCTTCCGAAGTTTCTTTTCATTGGGTGGAATATGCCCATGACGGCAAAGAACACCCCCCCTCCACCTCATATTAGGCTGTATGTCGGGAAGTGTAGTTTTGTTGGAAGGGTCAGGCAGGGCGGTTAATCAGTTCTCGCGTGATCTACCTCCACGGCGTTATTCGCGCCCGAGTGCGTGTTCTTTAAAGGGAACGCGCACACCTTTTTTGGGAATGTACGAAGCTATGAGTCAAAACTTTCCACAGCGCGGGGGTGGGGGAGTGGGGTAATTGACAAAGAGCAGCTATAGACAGTCTAAGTTAGTTTAACATAAGAGCGAAGGCAAACGTAAGAACTTGGCTGTTGGCACGTTTCTACTTCTTAAGTTTTCCCTTTTAAAGTTTTACAGCAAATTAAACCAGGACACCAGATTTGGGGTATAAAAATATGCACTAGGACTTAATAGCAGCAAAATCCTAGTGATTGGAGGCTTGGCGCCCGGATTTCTTAACCCTTGGTTAAAGGAGGGACAGCTGCTATTCATTTCAGTTCATGGAAGGAATGTACAGGTAATAGGATGCTAATTCAGGCAATCCCATGTTAGCCATGGACATTATATAGAACTCAAACTAGATGATTATGTTATGATGTGATGGCTAGGAAGATCAGTTATTGAATTTTCAGCCGTCCTGTAATATCTCTTCCGATTACATAATTAAACATATTAGAGAAAACTTAGTTCTCGACTTACAACTTTTTGTGTATGACTGTTCGAAGTTACACCAGCATTGAAAAAAGTGACTGCTTTTCCCAATTACCACCATTGCAGTATCCCCAGGGTCACGTGATCAATGGCAACTGGCATGTATTTATGCACAATTGCAGTGTCTGGGGATCATGTGATCTCCCTTTGCAACCTGACAACCAAAGTCAATGGGGAAGCCAGATTCACCTTACAACTGTGTTACTGACTTAACTGCAATCACAGTTGTTTCTTGCCTTTCTGTGGCAAGAAAGGTTGTAAAATGGGGCAAAACTTACTTAACTGTCTTGCTTAGCAACAGAAAGTTTGGCTTGACTCTGTAAACAGCTTAGAGATCTGTAAAGCATTGTGAAGCCGTATATAAGTCTTAAGTGCTATTGCTATATGGATCACACCTGAAGCTCATTCAGGATCCCGATTTCCACCATCAGCTTTCCAACACTTGATCCTGGAAATACCATAACCAGAAGTCTAAGGTATTTGGCTCTAGAACTGGATCATTTTAGGGTGTGTTACTCAGTTTCATTAATACTTATCATAAATATAACAATTTCTTGATAGTGTCTTATTCAGTTTTGTATTTCCAATAATATCCAAGTAACTGCTTTTCAGTAACTCTTAATCAAGACATGTGATACTCTTCACCTGAATATGTTTCCAGCATTTGGCCCAAAATTTCTGTCCTTTTCCTTTTGGTTTATGTTTAAACAGAAAAAAAAATCTGCCTTCAAACTAAATTAAGATACAAATAATCCGCATGCTGTAGGAATTTTTAGTTAAGATGGCATCATTATCCAGTTTCAATTTAGCTACCAAGGCTAATGGATGTAGCATGAATTTATATAAGATTTTATAAGAAGATAAAAGGACAGATCATGATGGAGAAAATCTATAAGGTCATTAAAAGTTGACACCAACTTGAAGGCACATAAGTGTTGGATCATCGCACTTTAGGTCCATCTAATCCAATGGTCCTCAAATGAGATACCTAAAAAACCCTTCTCAATGCAAAAAATCAGTGTGGAACCCATTAACAAATACATTTCATATAACATCCTATTACAGACTTCTCTCTTTTAAACCAAGTGAAGATCTTACAATTTCGCTGTAATCATGAGTAAACTGTCATGTTATTCGATTCTCCCAGAGCCCTGGGCAGAATACTATGGGACTAGGAATATCCATGCTTTCCAACAGAAGTCAGCAACATGCTTCCAAAAAATACAGTGACAATAGCATTCCCATACTGTAAATGAGGTTAATGTGTAATAGCTGCTGATTTGTTTGTAGTTCTTTCCAGGTCTGATCCACTTTTTTGAATACTTCAACTATTAAACAATACTGCATCCTGAATTTCATTCATCCACATAATGTTCAAGCAGATTCAGGATTACCAAGTATGTCGAAGCAATATTTAGTGGTCAGTTGCCATTAAAAAGACTAGCAATTTTCATGATCGGGTTACTCCATTAACCACTTTTTTCAATCAGCCATTTCAGAACATGCACATTCATATAGCTAGGTCACACGCAGGCCCATGTGTGGCCTTTCAAATGCTGAGCTGCAATTCCCAATATCCCCATAAGGGTGATATTGGCTCAAACTGCTGAGAGTTGGAACAAATGTCTGACAAACCACAAATTGCTCAATTTTGAGATAAACATACAGCAGCTAAATCGGACAGAGGAAAAGGACCACTCATTTAAACAATGCACAGTTGCTGTTTCTTACTGCTAATCTTAACACAGTATAAAACAGATAATGGAGAAACAAATGCTCTAACCATGTATCTTCCACATACTGAATCTCCATTGGCTAACATGGAACATCAATATCCAGCATTTATCAGATTAAAAACTTTAAAGCACCAAACTTTAATGGTTATGCATTAAGCAGTAAGAAAAAGAAGAAATACTGAACAGATACACAAGATTCAGGTTGCCTTTCTAATTGTTGACAAGTTTTTTGGTTGTCTTCATCAGATTCCCCAATTCCAGTATACATGTCATAGAATGGAGCTGAAATACTATACCAAGATTTTTGAACAAAGCACTAAAGAAATAGGATACTTACTATTCCAATAGCCATCTGAACATTTATACTGATGGAATTTTGAGTTAAATTGGGGAGTCCTGTTCTTCTCGCTCTATAGTAGTAGTGCGTGAATGATGGGGCAGTGATGAGCTTCCAAAAGCTCAACACTGCCAAGGTAGAACATCCAAGGTAGAACATTGGGCCGAAGAGCCCAATGTTCTACCTTGGATCCGCTCAAGATCCTACATCTAGTGTATGGTTTTAAGAGTGACTGGATTAGATTGTATCATATTTGGAAATATTATGGATTTCCCTGAAGAAAGACAATAGAAATAACAATAGCCCTGGTTGGATTGCCTTTTAACAATGCCAAGGGAACCAACAATAACAGTAAAAGGCTGCTAAGAAACCTTCCTAGTGTTGTATGAAAGCAAAAGCACAGGTAATAAAGGTTCTTCATTAAGGAACATTGCATTGCTTCTTTGCTTCATTAAAAAAGAATACCTTATCTCTTTGATGCAAATTCATTCTCTGAATGAATCTAAGTTGCCTTGCACAAGTCTATTATGCACTTCATTTGTTGCACACATAGGCCACAAGAGATGTGCCAAATTTACTGTAATAATGATCTGTGGACAAGTTATGTTCAATACAATGCAATAAACTAGAATTAAGCTAGATATCAGATTTACCGTAACAAAATCAAGAAATTCAGACAAAGCAAATAGATTTTAAATAGAGAGTTTAATCTGGAACAGTTAATGAGTTAGATCAGAAATGTACTTTCCTTTGCAATGAAGAATTAAGGATGGGAATTTTTGTCCCAACGATACCTTTTCAAAAGATAACTGGGCTATCTTGGGGTTTTTTCCCTTCTAAATGTCTCGATTCCAATAAGCTTCTGTTCTGCCAGAATAGAAAGTCCAGGTGCCTTTTGAAAAGCACTTTTGGGACAACCATGACCTGGATGATTAAGAATCATCCAACAACAGGAACTTTTAGCTATTTTAATTTGCTAATCAATATAATAGCAATAGCACTTAAGACTTAAAGAGTTTCATAGTGCTTTTCAGTACTAAGTGGTTTACAGAGTCAACATATTGCTTCCAACAATCTGGGTCCTCATTTTACTGACCTTTGAAGGATGGAAGGCTGAGTCAACTTTTGAGCCCTTTCAGGATCTAACTCCAGGCTGTGGACAGCTAGTCTGCACTACTACAGTCTAACCACTGAACCATCAGGGCTTACTTCATGCTTATGGTCTGACAGATTGGCTACGGTCAGGTATGCTCCAGATCCCATGTAAGTCACAGGGTCCTTGCAACGTAAGCAAAAGTTAAGCACTTATCTATGCACCATATTTTCTACTTATCATTACATTCTACAGATTTCAGTCAGCAACTAGGGACTGCATGGCTGCAGCAGTCTTCACTTGATGACCGGCAACAGTCACTAACTGACAGGATTAATTAAGACATCACTGACCCATAACTTCCAATCTTATTACTGACCTAGGTTCATTCTGCTTGCTAGAAGCTGGCTATGAAGCGTACAAATAGTAATTGTGTGATACTCCAACGTTTCTTGCTGTTGGGTGTCCAAATCTTGATCATAGCAGGGACAGTGCAAGAGTCATAAGTCTAATGAATAGTTGTAAACTTTCTCGGTGCTATTTTAACTTCAAATGGCCTCTAAACAAGGAAGTTATTAAGCAAGGACTAACTGTATAATGAAAAGCCAGTTTGGTGTAGTGCAATGATTAAGGCATCAAGCTAGAAACTGGGAGACACTGATTTCTAATCATGACTTAGGTATGAAGCCAGCTGGGTGACCTTGTTTATTTAAAACATTTGTATAGCTACCCATTCTATAACAAACTCTGGGCAGCTCCCAATCAAAAACTAAAACACAAAAACCATATTACAACTATAAAAACTATAAAAGCAGGCAATGGCAAACCACTTCTCTAAAACCTTACCAAGAAAACTGCAGAGATTTGTCCAGGCAGTTGACTTGAAAGTGCACTAATACACATGCACCTGCTCCATAGAGATGCCCAACTTTCTTGGCAGTCAAGATTTCCCTACCCTTCCCATGGTGGTCAGTTTTGTGCCTACTTTTAAATGCAGCAAAAAGAATGTTGTCAGATACTTTTATCAGAGCAAGTTGTTATTAGCTCAAAATCTTTATTCTTTTCATTTAGCACATTTGCAAAATTGTATAGCAGATCAGCAATGAAGAATTATGCTTTTTGAGACATACATTAACAGAGATGACAGAAACCCCAATTTGTGTCTCATTTGATAAGGAGAGTACCAAAGAAGCACAAAGTGCAATATAACTATTTATTTGGATTCTGCAAGAGTACATTCATATACATTACCACTTGTGGGAACTACCTGTGAATTTTTTTTAAAAAAATGCAACTTGAGTCTACAGCAGGAATGGTATCTAGGAATACCATTGGGGCAAGGAAAGCAGATTTTTTACATAGACTACTTGGTCAACTGAGAACAATTAATAGGGAATTAGATTTCCTGCAAGGAAAGGACATTGGACAGAGCAGAAAGCCTACAAAAACAATGCATGGAGTTTCCACGTTGTCTTGTGGTTGCCGCTATATTAAAATAAGTCACATTTTTTTATATTAAAGCCAAGGTGTAGATCTGCTTATACTTTCCCAAGTAAATTGTCAGCTGATGACCACAGGTCCCAATATCATCTCTTCCCAGAAGCAGAACCCTGTTTCCAGAGGAGACTCCGTTATTAAGGATGGAATTCAAAATTCAGCAACGATGAATCCTACTCCCACTCTGAATTTGAGACATGGTTTCTAGACCTTCAAATTAAACATGCCAATTCCTTCTGCTCAGAAGTAAGATTGCCAGGAATTCCCAGTGAAAACTGTCACTGACCTCTAAAAGTTACCTTGCATTAATTTTTTTTAATCAGATAGCAATTTGACTAAATTTATACATTTCAGAAAGTATGTATAGAATACTGCAAAAACACAGTAAGACATAAATCAGTCCACAGCTGCTCAGGAAAGTCCTTTGGCTATGAAGCTGTGGAATAGTGTCCTCGTTCTGTTCCAGTCTACACAAGACTGCAATTTACTGCTTTTCCTCCTTCTGATCCCCAGAGCTCCCCGAATCATGGGAGCCAGAGTCATGTGAACTTCCAGAACTCTCTCGCTCTGATGCCATCTGTGAAGAGAAGAAAGGACGGTATTGGTTCAGTTTTGGGCCTGTTCTTCTGCTCCTAAGGAACAACTCAGAATGTGGGAAGAATCACCCCAACCAACATTCTCTTCTGAAGAGTATTATGTTTGGGATCCTCTAACAACAGAATGAAGACATCTGCATTTAGATTTGGTCGTACTGTCGCAGAAACATTCCGCATTCTTGAAACAGAATTCAGATTTGAAGATAAATGGGAGTTTTAATACTTTAGTTAGACATCTGACCACTGATTTAAATACAAGGTGAAGAGTAATGCCCAAGATAGGAAGGATATAGGGAGTTGCACTTCAGCAACATCTGGAGAGATACAGGTGCCTCAAGACCCACAGGGACTAAATATATGAATGTTCAGTATTGCATTCTTAAGTTGCATGCTGAAAAAGATAAACCGTTGTTTTTACTCTGAATGATATGCAACCATCCAAAAGAGATACTAATTTTTATGAAACTGGAAATATTTTAAAATCTGTGAACACATGCGAGTCAGTTAACCTGTAAGCACAATTAATGTTAGAGCACTGCTATGGCTCTTACTTTCCCAGTAAAAGGCTCTATAAATGCCTCCACCCGACACTATGCGCTGAAAATGTATAACTCACTGCACAGAATGCGTACAAAAGAATGTGCAAAAAGTAAAATGCTTATTCTGTGGTATGATTTATGTGTCCTGCCATGCTGTGCAGAATATTACACAGCAACAAAATAAAAATCTTTCTAAGAATCGTTAGTTACATGTGATTTACTGAATAAATTACTGGCTGGGTTTGCACAACAGATGGGCTTATACAGCATACGGAGTCAAAATCAGACATGTTAACTAATGATCAAATTAATGGGCTTAAAGGAGGAAGAATTAAAGTTTGTTTACCCAACCTTAGGTTCTTAAGAGAGAATATGAGATAATTACTAAATTATCAGTAGTTTAGTCCATAAGAATTAGCAGTGCATTGGCTGTATTTACATTTCCTTCCTTCATTCATTTAGCTGTTCCTTTTCAAGGTCATTGGCACATATTTCTGGGATGTGAAGCTGGGGCCTTCTCTGCCCAGACAGATCCTTCTATAGGTTATCATCTTACCTTTTTGTAGGCCATTTCAAAAAGTTTCAAGGATGCTTGTTGCAGGGACATTGCTGCCTGCCGGATATTTTCACCTGTTTCACTATCTTTACGAGCCAGTAACTCTCGCATTTTTGCAATTTCTTCCTTTAATTTGTTGCACTATAAAGGAATTGCCAAAAAAATGCAGCTTTTAGTAGAATATACAATAGCATGTAATCTATACTATTAGCAAGACACAATCAACTTATATCACTTTAGAAGGCCACACAACTGATGATCAAGTGTCACAGATATGTTCACAATGGGAGACTTCAGAAATAAAAACTCTTTGCCAACCGTATCTACTAATATTCTGATACGAAGCTAGTTCCCATTTAGTTCTTCCTGTTGATTACTGCAGCCTCAAACAGTTGGAAAATATGTTTGTGAAAGGGAAAACATAACGTAAAATGTAAGTCTAATTACTTTCAGTATTCCACAGCTATAACATCCATAATAAATTGTTGGGTTGGGTTTTGGATGTGTCTTGCAGATTAGATATTTGGGTACATGACTTGAAGGAATTTTATTAATCAATTTTATATAGCTGCCTATTCATCAAAGGCAACTCTGGGCTAAATAGTGTTAGGAGTATTTTCTCCTATAGCCCATGAACAGCTTTTCTTGACCTACAAGGTGCTACCACGCAAAGCCATCTCCTAGAAACACAAGGGCTACTGCAAGACAGAGAAAGGAACCACCATTCTTCATGTTTAAGAGAAAGCACAAAATCACCCAATCCCAATCTCGGCATTTGCAGAAAACTGAGGATGGGTTCAAAGAAGGCAAGGTTTTTTTGTAATCCTGTTGACCATAACAGGAAGGTTTGCAGATCATATGTAGCCTGCAGGATGGAAGCTCTCTCCTCCCAACTTCATCATAAATCTTGGGTACAAGATTAGAGGCTGGAAAAATACAGCTGCCTTCATAAATCTAAACAGATGGACATCTAGCCATCTTGAGCAATATACAAGGAAGCTCCTGGTGTTCCAATCTGAAGAGAAAAAGCATAGATGCCTAATGCAGACCATCTGTTACACTATAGTGTGTAGATGCTATTTTCCTTTTACTCAGTGATTCAAAAAGGTAAGCTGTAAAATTAGCTTTCTTGGAGAAGCAGTATCAATTGCAGCAAGCAAATTGCCTACTCTAATTAAGGTGATCAACCTGGGCTGCATGCCAATGCAGAATACAAGAGGGATTCATACAACAAAATGCTAATGCAAAACATTGCTGCATACAGAAAATTAGCTTAACCAGGGAATGCTTCTCAATCATGTCTTCAATGTACTACTTTTCAACAGACTGCAAATACATTCATTTGATTTTCTCTACATATGAAGGAACTGTCAAGTGTCAGAGAGGATAGTAATCCCCAGGAGTCAGTGCTTTGAAGGGAACGTTCTGGGAAGGAATTTAAAAAAGCAAGCTGGAAAATGTAAGACTAAATTTGTGAGTTCAGCTTTATTACAGGTAGTCTTCATCTAGCAACCACAATTGAGATGAAGTAAAGCAGTCACTAAGTAGGAAATCATGTGACTAAAACTATGCTTTCCTCCTTCCCCCTCCCCCTTGGGATGTTCACCCTAGTGCTAGGATAGTGGCTGGAAACTGAAAACAGCAAACAGTTTCAAACCTTTGGCTTTAGTTTGCCTCTTAATTCACCCCACTGCTCTTTGCCCTGCTCACCTTAGTGCTAGAATAATTAACAAGAATGAAATTAATGTTTGTATTTACATTCACTGAATAAGAGATTATCAGAAAGTAAGAAGGCACACAATGGAAATTATACACTGGTCAGTTTGGATAGCACAATTGTGGCTGCCTGTGCTTTTGATGTGTATTCCCCACTGTGTACTTGCTTACTCCCTTGTAATCCTCTCTCCAGTCTCTCTGATCTGCAAGGGGGGGGGATGGGACAGGTTAGGCATAGGGCAACATATATAGTGATTATGTGACTGAGGAATATTGCAAAAGTTGTTAATATGGACATTACGGGAAAAAATAGTGATAAAGTAATAAATTTCCTAAGTTGCATTTACAAAACAAATTTAGAAAGGTAAACTTACTTAAAACATGCCCAAGCAACACAACACATCCATACATGTTCATTTTAGATTTAAAAAAAACCTTTATAAAAAGATAGCATGGTAGACCTACTTCATCCGTAGGCAACTGATCTTTAAATTCTTCCATCTTGGATTCTGTGTCATGGATTATTCCTTCGGCCATGTTTACAGCTTCAACACGTTCCTAAATAAAATAGTAACAAACAGTAACTTTGTTAGACAGAATATAAAAGCCAATTTGTACTAGCTAAGCATCTTACCAACAAGACACTTATTTAATGTGCAGAGTGAATGAAGTCTTGAAAGGGAAAACAAAACTAGATAAATATGGCAAACACACATTCCATTGATGGAAATGTTTATGTACTACCAACTTTACCATTAGTTTTTCTTTTTTATAGCTGCAAAATGGGGGGAGGGGCAGTCTTCTATTTTGAAATTAAGGGCCACCAAGGAAAACAATTTTTCAATAATTTCCTTTTTGGGAGCAAATATATTTCTTTTATCACTGACCATAGAAGGCATTAGAAGTTTTGACCGGTATAGGAGATATCTTGGCCATTTTGTATAATAATAATAAAACATTCTAGGATAACTTAAGACATCATTACTTGGAAGATGGCATATTGCTTTTGCTTTGAATGGATAAATATTAGGGATAATTAAATCTGGGAGTATATAGAAAAATATTTACAGGAGAAAACCTATCCTAGCTTGCATGGAAAATAGCACCAATTTCTTCAGTTCCTTGTCTGATTCACAGATTCACCTTCCTCTTTAAAAGGTGCAACTATAGCAATCCAGTTTGTAATTTGTGTTGCATTCAACATCTGTATGAAATATATGAACTGAAAGCAGTTCCAGACCACTGAAAAAAATATTTCAAAGGGATGGACATTAGCTTTTTTTACATTGTGATAATCAGAAATTTGAAGGCTCTTTAAGTCACATGATTTGATTTTCTCTACATATTGCTTTGTTCTGGTTTCAAATTACCATGTTTCCACGAAAATAAGACCGGGTCTTATTTTCTTTTGACCCCTGAAATATGGCCTTGGCCTTATTATCGGGTGTATGGGGGAGGGAGGGAAGGAAAGGTGTCTTATTCTTTTGGGGGTGCAGGAGGCTGCGAGTGTGGGACTGGATGTCCCGCCACTGCCAACTCGTGCTGCAAGGCTTACCAGCATCTGGCAGCTCTGCTGGTTCTCTCTCTTGGCCAGGCTTTGCAGAAAAACACTCATGAGAAGTTTTTCTTTACATCGCAAAGTATTTCCTGGCACAGACCAACAAAGAGAGAGAAGTGGTGAGCTGCCAGACTCTGGTAAGATGTTCGGGCACAATTTGGGGGTGGCAGGTGGGGCAGGGGATGAGTGTATGTAGTTGGGGAAGGGGGCTTATTTTGGGTGGGGACTTATTTCAACACATGCCCTGAAAAGCCCTGTTGGACTTAATATCCTGATATTAAGTAATATCAGGACATGTATTATTTTCGGGAAAACATGGTATTGGAACATTATTTGGCTCAGCCAGAGATAGTGGATATACCAGCAGAATCCTAGCTAATGCCTGGTCCTAATATTGACCTACATACATTCCGCATAAATCAGTCTTCTGACAGGTATATTTGGAAAAGAGATGAGAGATTTTTATGGCTCACAGTCACATCACTTCCCCATCCTCTTTCCTTGGCTTGGTTTGTTCTCATGACTCAGCTGGAAGAAGCTAGATCCATACCAGTAGATCTGGCTCACCCAGGAACAAGACCACAAATCAGTGGTGAAATTCTGCCGGTTCTATCCTGCTTGCACGAGCCGTTAGCGGTACTGACGTGTGGTTCGGAGAACCAATAGTGGCGACAACACGAGGCTCTGCCCATCCTACTGGACGCTGTTACTTCCAGGTTTTTTACCCTCTGTGCATGCGCAAAGCCTTCTGCACATGCACAGAGGATCAAAAATCATGACGACAACAGCACATGCACTTCCGAACCCATAGGGAAGGCAAGTCGATTTCATCCCTGCCACAAACCATATTGGCTTCCTCAGTCATGATCACCTATACGTTCTATTTTGAACTGATTTGGCACAATCAATTTACACCTCACAGAAGGAACAAATAATCCTTAATGAAGATTTACCTAAGCCATATGAAATACAAAAACAAACAAGGCAAGGTTGTCATTGTCTCCTCTTTTGTTTATTTCAGCTTTAGAAATATTGAATTGGAGACATAAGACAAGATGAAAGGATCAAGGGCATACAGAGTAAAAAAAGAAACTTAGAAATGAAGAGCTTTTGATGACTTGGTGCTTGTTTTGGAGGACCGTTTAAAGGGAACTGAAATTTTGATGGAAAATTAAAAGAATCTGGTGTACTTGCAAATTTTTAAGATCATCAAACAAAAGACAACGATGTTGACAAAAACATGAAGTCACAAGATCAAACAGACCTGATGAATAAAACAGGTCTTAAGGTTGAGAACAAATAAAACACTTGGGTATTGGTATGACAAACATGAATTGTATGTTGTTTCAAAATAACTATTATATATTAAGCCTTGGAATTAAATTTTAAAAAGACATGTTAAACACAATTGTCACTATTGGGGAAAATTTCTTTGATTAAGATGGATGTCTCGCCTAGAACATTATTTATTATTTCAGACAATACCTATTTGAAAATGCTTATCCTTCAGAAGATAAGCAGGTTCCAAAGATACCAAATATTCAACAACTCAACCCTGAGTTAGCTACTGTATATTCTCCACTATGATAATTACCCTAATTAAAATGTCTGTATGTATGAACTTCAGACTTACATAGGCATACAGAAAAATGGATGAAAGCCTTACAGAGGGAAGATTCAAAGTTGAAATAAGGAGGAACCTCTTGCTTATGTGAGATATTAAGCAATGGAAAAGTCACCTTCCTGAGCCATTCAGTCTCCAATACTTGATGCTTTTTTAAGCAAAGGATGGACAGGCATTCGTTTTGGAAAGACAGGGGGCTGATTCTGTGATAAGTAGAAGTCTATGCGGGAGAACCAAGTGCAAACAAACAAAACTTACCTGGATGGGGGGGGGAAACAACGACGATGACACATTTTTTAAGAATTAAAAAATGAATCCTACATCAGAAGATGTGGCTTCTAATCAGAGATGGGTTTCAGCAGGTTCTGACCAGTTCTGGAGAACCGGTAGCGGAAATTTTGAGTAGTTTGGAGAACCAGTAAATAC